>JAVQJL010034808.1:0-64258 GCA_036024295.1 Nannoperca obscura
AGATTTTTTTTTTTTTTTTTTTTTTTTTTTTTTTTTTTTTTTTATTTGTGTTTTTTAGAGATAGTGAGTGAGAGAGAGAGAGAGAGAGAGAGAGAGAGAGAGAGAGAGAGAGAGAGAGAGAGAGAGAGCTAGAGAGCGCAAGAGGCGTAAATGCATGCTGCATGGTTGAAATTAGTGTGCGGTGTGAATGACAATAGGAAGAGATGTCATATTGAAAGGTTACTTGGGTTACTGCACCGAGTCTGTCTGTCACCTCCATGCCTTCAGGGAGCTCTAATCACTTTACCCTATAATTACCTCCCCACAAAAGGCCCCGTTAAAGTTCCTGTAAAATAAACCTGATGCTATTGTGAAGAAGAGAGGCCCTTTCTTTTAATTAGGGCCATCCATCTTAACCTTGTCTACCTGAGGTGAAGTGAAGGTAGCCCAGGTCAAGCTCCCGAAACGTTCTTTCCTATTGTCTTCTCCTGCCGCCAACTAGAGCACAATGCGGGTGCTAGCCTGTTCGCCACGACAATCCTTTTGTTGCCTGCTCACTGGCTCCTGGTAGGATTTGTTAGTGAATGGTTTTTTTTTACAGTGACACAATAATTGCAATTCACAATGGGAACCCAACACTGCACGCATCACCGTTGTATGTGAAACATATGCAGAGGGTGACTATAAAATATTAAGTGTAAGCTCATATCATTTAACAGCTGTTGGTGTGACGTAACAGCCTTGCTCCTCAATGGACAACTTGAGGCTTGTGGGAACAATGTTTTTTTAGTGGGTGTTGCTGAAAGCAGTATCCGGGATCACTTTTTTTTGCACCTAATCCCTTGCTCTGCTGCTTGATACACCTCTGTGTACGGCCTGAGTGTGTGTGCCTGCATTTAGAGTTTAGTATTTTTGTGTCAGTGTGTCTCACAGCATGTGTTATCACCCACGTGTGTTTAGGCGAGCACCAGACAGGGCGATGCTGTGTTTCAAATCTGCTTCTCTTCTCCAAAAGCACCTCGGTGAGGAGTACGGCCGGATGATCAAAAGTAGTGTTTGTTTTTCCTTCCCGACCCCGAGAGGGAGAAACGCCATGTCTCTGCAGAGTGCAGACGGGCAAACTGCCTCGCACTGATCAGCTCTCATGAGAGACATGCTTTCCCCTGTGTGTGTGTATATATGCGTTGTGAGTGTTTGTTATGTGTGCTACTGTTTCATTGTTCTCTTTCCCCCCTTATCCTCTCATTTTCATCTTTCACTCTTTTCAGGTGCCACTGGCTGCTACCTCAAGCTGTCACTGATGTGTGCTGTCACCCCTGCTGCAGCTGGAGGTAGGAATGAAACACAAACACACACACACACACACACACAAACACACACACACAGAGGACTAAAAACCACAGGCCTTTGCATGGTATCTGTATATACTTTCTTCCTCCTCATCATCCTCCTTCTCCTCCTCACTACCACCGCACCTCAGCCCACTGTATCCGACCCACAGTGCACTGCGTGCGCTTTCATCTGTGCTGAGGTGGCGTGGTCGTATATTATTCATGGGTCGTGCGATCTGAGGTGCGTGTCATATGGCAGAAGTAATAAGATGGAGTACTGGTGAGGAAATGATGAACATAACACTGGAGAGAGAGACACAGGCCTCCCTCTCCCGTTACCTTGCAGGGCTCTCTTCACTTCGTATACACATGTTGGCGCACAGCACAGCTTTGATTTACACCAGAATGGCTGGCCCAGAATGGGACAGCACAACAGGTGTACAAATATATTTTAGATTTGTTTGAGACAGACAGGACTTACAATGTGGTGTATCCAATAGGTATAACTTTTTTTTGTCTTTCATTTAATTTTTTTGTGACTCTGCAGCAAGTTCTTTAACTCTTTCTTGCACATTAGCACTGCATACAGTCATCTTGCTATTCAGATATTCTTACAGTCACTGAATCACTGTTAACATTAGCAGCATGACAGCACAATGGATAAAATTCCCTTTTGTAGAGCAGAGGTATGTATTTAAGGGTGGATTGGGTCAAAAAATTTGTAACTGTTCCATTACATGCAGGAGCAAGACTTTTGACCTCCTGCAATGCCCCTCAGCTCTGCACAGGGAGCAGGGGGGACTTTTGAGGGTTGAGGGCAGGGCAGAGAGCAGACCAGCTGACCAGTTTTGGCGTATCAGAGACTGAGCCCTGGTGTGCAATGTCTGGAGGCGACATGTGGTTAACCACCTGGCCCCGCTGTTTGACCCACTGGAGTGAGAGAGAGAGAGAGGGAGAGGGAGCAAGGACAGCCTGTACAGCCATTTGCTCATCAATGGAGGGCATCACCGCCACTTAACACGGCTTATTGATCTGCACAGCCTGCAGGGCCTCTGTTGTGTGTCCATTTCCTATTGATTATTTCAAGTCTATTCTTTTCGACCGCTTTTTCTCCCTTCTAACCACTGCTCTCCTCTGCCTGCTCCACCAGGGAATTTTTTTAAACAGTCATTTGAAATTATAATCTGTTTGAGTAAATGTCATAATCGCCCCTAAGGCCTGGTGCAGATTGGCTAGAGAGCAGAAGTCTCAGAGGTCAATGACACTGGTCAATACTGATCCATTTGTGTTATGGCTAGTGCAGTGGTCACTCTTACCAAAATGGCTGACCTCAGATCTCTCTGCTCTGCATTTCAGATTTTTATACGCCCCATGATTTCTTTGTTGTTACTATACTGTATTATTTACTGAAAATGCCACACAAACTAATATCACTTACATGACAGGGGTAATTCAATTGTTATTGTTTCAACAAAGAAGGCCTGTATGTGGTGTGTGTGGGTGTTTGTGAGAGTGAATGAAGAGTGACGCGCTAGCCGACTGCTCATCAATGCTTCATAGGTTAGATCATTAGATCTAAAGTGACAGCGCTACACAAGGATGGGGAGTGGGGGTTGCTTAGATAAAGATTGGCATATTGCTATTGATTCACCATCCCTGGGGCTTCTTCTGTTACCATGGTTATAGCCAGCAGGGGCAGGGTAGAAGCATGAATCTGACACAGGGAGAATGATGTAACCATGATGATTCTGATTTAAAAATGTTATGATCACGTTTGAATAATCTCCTAATTCCCTTCATCTTTATTGCTTGGTATAAACCTGATAACTCATCATTTGTCTGAAATTTATGACACGGAGTTGTAGAGATTTAGAGTTAGTGTGCTTCCGATGTGCATGTCACTGCAGATAACCATGTGTGATCCTATGACCATTACTCTAACCCATAACAATGCCTGTGCTTTGGCTATATGAGCCAGGGTTTTCATTGTGAGCGAATAGGGGTCTGAAGAATTCCCGTCGCAGCTCATGTTGGACTGCCAAACTCCTCAGCTGTCCTTCTAAAGCAGGCTGAAATAAGAGCAGGCCTCAAAAGCTCTTTGATCTTTTACTACCAGGGTCAGGGCTGAAATGACGCGTAAATGAGGGAGGAATGAGTTTTCATTTTGTCAACCTGTTCTGTTATTGTAAAGCTAAGGGGCCTTTGGTGTGACATGACAGGAGATTGTTTTAAGTGCCCACACCAGTGGAACGGCTGAACATGTTTGGGTATCATGATCACAAAGCTGTTCACCTACATTACATGCAGATATTTACTATGTCTAGTGAAAAGCTGTGGGAGCTTACCTAAGCACAATGTGTGTGTGTCAGCTGGTGCAAAAGAGCCTACATTCACATTTGTTGAGTGTACATTTGCAAGCATGTATGCATTGCAGGGAGGTTATGTGAGTGAATGTGTATGTTTTCTCCACTCAGTTGTGTACGTATGAGTTCTTGTATTGTGTGTGCATTTCGTCTACTCCCGGCACGCACCAGCTGGCTGTGGAGCGCAGCACAGAGATGAAGAGGATCCTCCATCAGAATGATAGGAGAGCAAAGCAGCAGTAGTAAATACTTGGCTAAAAGGGAGCAGCCTCTGTAGGTGTTTACGGCGTGTT
This sequence comes from Nannoperca obscura, assembly GCA_036024295.1. Classification (NCBI taxonomy): domain Eukaryota; kingdom Metazoa; phylum Chordata; class Actinopteri; order Centrarchiformes; family Percichthyidae; genus Nannoperca; species Nannoperca obscura. The sequence continues at coordinate 3,967 of JAVQJL010034808.1, forward strand.
ACGGCGCTCAGATTTCCAGAAGAGTGGAACCGGTGCTGGAGGTGCATAAAGGTAACAAAACATGATCATTATGGGATGCATTTGTACTAAATCGCTGTACAGAACATCTCCTTCCGAGTGCCGACATCACCCACGCATTGTTCTGACTACAGAGAGAAACCCCCGGAGCTGACAAAGGCAAAGGAAGAAGTGAAGGGGAGGAAAATCGGGTGCCATATCCATCGCTCAAGTCTCGGCTTGTGTTCAGTAGTTCAATATTACACCCACTCCACCCATTTTTGATTTGAACCTGACAGTTGTTTCTGAAGCGCCGTACTCCATATCACAGGGAGGAAATGAGAGCGTTGAATTCCACAAGATGTGAAAGGTGAAAAATGTAGAAAAACACCCTCCCCACTCCAGAAAAAAAAAAAAAAGAAAAACACCCAAACACAGAGTGAAAACAAATACATAAATAAATAAATCAACAATAGGAGCTGCAGCTGAGAAGGGAAACATTGCAAAAAATTGCAGTGGGGAGATTTTAAATTGCGGTTGTATCAATAATTTAGCTACCTGAGACATAGTGTTTTTGTTCACCATAAGGTTTGATGCGACTGAGAGAAGAGTTAAGATTAGGGAGACTTTTTTATTATTGATGCCACGGTGCACAGCTCACATCTGGTGTTACACTGCCAACCCCCAAACAGCGCACAGCAATCCCCTTTGCAAAATGACTGCAACACTGTCAATTGTCTACACAGTTGAATTGTTAGTGGCAGACACTGTTGGGTCCAGGTTACAGGGCCTTGTGAAATTTCAACAGTTTCTCCTCAGAGCAAATACAGATGGTTTATAAGTAAACTTCTGTGCCCATTAAAGGGGAATGTGTCTTTACTGCTAATTAAATTGCTATTGTCAGTGTTAAGTTCCTTTAGCTGGCACAAGTTGGCAAGAATGGGAGGGCTATTGCACTGTCTGAACAATTTTAAATTCTAAAAGCTATAACGATTTAAGCCAGGGTTTGATGGATTTGACTTTGAGCTTTTGGCACATTTTGTACAAAGGGCTGGCTGGACAGATGGAGGAAAAAAAAATGCTTATAGCTTTCTTGTAACCTCAACTAGACCTTGTAGCACACCCCATGATTCAGAGTTTTGTTATGCCTCCCTAATGCCATGTCAGTACCAATGCTCACGGTTAGCATCACTCCTCCCTACCTTCATCAGTGACTCGGCCAAGCACAAATGACCCTTGCCAGGGCACTGGGGGCTGGCGTGAACTTAATCACTTGAGCAAATTGAAACCACTCGCTCTGCAGTATTTTTACAGGGGTATAGCACATGACCTCAGCCTTCTACCAGCTGACCTCTGCTTTTGAAAGGACTCAAGGCCTAAATAACACACTAATGTTTTTTTGCTCATTCCATATCGGGTCAGAATTCCTAGTTTACCCCACTTGCTGTGTGATTTATAACACCGTTGTAATCCCCTCACAGTTGACATTTAGAGTACATGGTAAAAGAGGTGTCTTCAGTGTGAATGTGTTTTTACCATCGGGCAGATCCACCACCTTTTGAAGGCCTTCCTGAGCTTGTAGTAAAGTTTCTGAACCCTGATTACTGGTTTCCAGCTCTGGCTTCTGTCAGCCAGGGGAGTTAGGGTCAACAGCCTTCAGCAAAACAGAACCTTAGTCGAGACCACAACTGATCTGACGCAGTAAAGAGGATCTTTTTTCGTGTGATCGTTTTTGACATGAGTCATCTACAACTACACAAGCGGCGAAAGACATGTGGTGGTCAAAAACCAAACAACACAGCTAAGCCAAGCAGACAAGTAACAGGCTAGCTGTTAGCACATGTTTACGTGTTTCTGTTCTTTTGTTCTTTATCCCAGAGCTCAGAGCTGGGATGTCAGGGGTATTGAAGGACTTACACACAGGTTCACGATGATCTGCTTTCACTCAGACTTTGTCATGTCACAGTGTTGTTGCACAAAAGACATACATGTTCGCACAACATGCTTGCAAGGGCTACTCCTCAAGTCTTGGAATTCCAGGGCATACAGGGGCTCCCTTATAAAATCCCCAATGAAATCCCCTATGCTCTTTCCCGCCCACTTTTTAATCGTAAACAGGTTAGCACATAGTACAGGCACTGCACCCTTATTACCTCCCCAAATAATAAATAAATAAGTATTTAGTCTTGATTTACAGAGGCTGTAAAACTCTTCAAAGTGCAGAGTAATCTTTCATTAGGGACCCTGAAGACAGTGTCAGCCATATCTGTTCTTCATTATCTTTAATCACTCAGTGTTTTACCTGTTCGTTTTATTGTAACAGAGATCATAAAAACACCCTTGTTAAAAAAACACCCTCCTGACTTTTGGATTATCTTGTTAACACAGCCTAACAAACTGGGCCCATTTAGCTTTTTTTTGGAGCATGCACAAAAGGGAAGATCAGTTTTTTTCCCCCACTGTGACTTACATTTCTTTTGCTCATTCTTGCTCTCCACCTATCTCTTTTCTTTCTCTCTCTCTCTCACCTGAATGAATGTTAAAGTATACCATGAAAAAAAGCCAGTTCATACAACAGTAAAATGATATAACTCAGGGTTATTAAGAGGAGAGAGTAAGAGAGTGATGATAAGTCGAGTATAACGTTTTAACACAGCACAATAATTGACATATCACTCACTCATCCTTTGTATTAGCTTTTCAATAGCTTTGCCTCTGAACCATGGTATTGATATCCCAATGTAAGCCCACTCCCTGTGGTCTCAACAGGACCTGGGTTGGATGTATTCAGGGTCCGGCCCATGACACTGACCACTGCCTGTCACTGTGACATAGGGGTTGGGGATCTCAGCCGAGGTATTTGACCTACGTGACCTATGACCCCTAGATGATTGAAGTGGCGGCTTCCCCTGCTCTGGTGCTCCAGTCTAGAGACAAGGTGACGAGTCCTTTAGGAGCTCTCTGGTTGCAGGATTTTGGAGAGCGTAGAGGCACAGGGGCCATAGGCGCCAGTCTTTGTTGAGAGCGTTGTTGTTATCTGTCTGCTAGGTTTAGGCCTGAAGACATGTTGGCCAGTCATGAGAGAAGCTGGGCTGTGACCTTGAGTGGTCTGAACTAGTGTCACTGTGGCTGGTTTGCTCCAGGGCAACTTCTTACTCATGTAACCTGGATGACTCACTTAGCCAGGTCTTGGGTGACACATGATGTACTTTGTTACTTTGGCGAGCTTTGTAAACACACATTGCAATGTGTATAGAGGCATAGTGGTTAGTGGCATGACTGTAGGCTGTCTAAGTTTTATTTTTAAAATTCTCAATGACAAGACAATGATGTTTCCTGTCTAAAGTAGATGTCTACTCAGATTCTTGCCATAATACTATTTACAACCACATCATATCCCTTTTAGCATGGATACATCCAGGTGTTATGTTTCACTTCAACTAATCTAATAATCTCTCTTAGTTTTCACCTTGTCCATGCCTCAAGGTCAAACAACTTTTCTCTCCTTAGTGGTCTCAAATGTTGCTATGCTGCTCCCAGGGTCATCCCTACTAATCCCCAGTTACTCCAGTCCTGGTGGATTTCTCCCATGGGCAGGTGAAACCGGATCCCAAACCCTGAAGCTGGGCCAAGACGTCCGCAGAGATAAGCATCCTGAGCCCACTCCCAGTCAGGGGTCTTAGGCAAGAATTCAGAGATACATCATCACAAATCCATTAAGGCCAGCCCACTACTTTAACCACAAAGCCCAGCTGCAGCCACTAGACCTGATAGTCCCAGCCTGGAGTCCCAGGACCTTGGTTAGAACCCCAATACTAAACCCCAGCCTTGGTTGTCTCCTGGACGGTACTCCTTGATATCCATTCCTCACATCAGTCCCAACTCCAGTCCTAGTTGTCTCACAGGCACCTGCCTTCAGCTGAACTGAAATCCAAAAGGAAAAAGGAAAGGAAAAACTGAAGTATAATTTTTCAGTGGCCCTATCATGTGTGGGAAGACTAATAAATGAGTCTGTGTCATCAATATTACTGGATGTAATCCTGCCCCTGGCAAATCAGGGTTAAGTGTCTGTTAAATCAGATGATAATGGCACCAGCAAGACACCAGCTGATGATGCACAAACAGTAAGTGTAACAAGGGTGTGGGTTAATGTCATTAAGCAAAATCTCAGGTACACACAGTGATATAGGGCTTAACAAGGTCCATGCTAATTTCACCTAGGAGATGCACATTTTAAAGGATAGAAAAGCTCACAAGGACACTATCAGTATTATACGACAGCCTGCAGTGTTGAATCACAGTGTTTCTAGGTAAAGTAAGCTTTTAGCAACACCAATCTTTAAAGCAGTTTGGAACTCATGTTCAGTGGCACCAAAAACAACAGTCTCTCCACTACCAGGCACTTGTCTAACCACCCTGCATAACCTTACTGTGTATTCAGTTACATGACGGGGTTTGAGTTTACGGTCCTGCTCTTGTACTCGCATGGTGCCTGCGGCCTGACCAACCGCATGACGCCTGTATGGGAGGCAGGCTGTGGCCGTTAGCCACAGGGCGGGTTGGGTTGACAATCTATAGTGAATGGTGGCAGACTGCACTATTGTTTGTGGTGCAGTGTTGTTTGTGCAGTTCTAAAAGACAGCGCTTGTGTATACCAACCATAAGTGGGAGATTTGTCTCCTCGTCTCTCCACATCTATCCCGCATGTAGCCACTGCACTGTCTTTCTTGCAGCAGCAGCATTGTGTTTTGGACTGCTACAGTCGCCCTGCACGTATTTGGCCAGGTTTCGTGTCTACTGAGCGTCAAGGCCGCCATACCCTTCAATTAACACAGCTTTTAGTGGGAATCTTTGAAACCATGATTGTGAGACAAATAAAACAAGCCAAAGCAGTTTCAAATAGTTCACGTTAGGGTTTTGGTGGCTGCCGTGAAAATGTATTCTGGGGAGCTTTGTTTCCAAATTTCCTCCTGTTTTATTTGTGTCTATGCAACATTCAGCTTATTTGTGGTGTTTATATTTAGGAACCTTCTCTCAATATGTTTACATGAATGTTTGTATATATATTATTTGAAAAAGAATTAAGTCACTAGTGACACACTTTTTCTCATAGAACTTTTAAAATCCTAATTCTAAATATTTTTACCAAAAAACAATCTCTATTTTAAAAGAATAAATGTAGGAAACAAAATACCTTTATCTAAAAGTTCATCAACTTATGCAATTTACTGTATTTTCTTAAAAAACTAAAAACAAAACGTATTGTTCTCAAAATAAACTCACGTGTACTCCCTTAATTATTCACAGGTTGGTCCGTACGTCTGCAGGTTCTTTTATTCTCCACTACAAGGGCATGTAAATTTCTGATTCTCAGGACAGAGCAAAGACCAGCCTGAACGCAAGTACAGCCCCCATTTGTTATCAAACATATGATCCAGTGTATAGTGTACGCTATCTATTTATACTGCAGCTTTAATTATCCAGTACTTCCTGCCTTTGAAGTGCGATCAATCAGCTCCTACCTGATGCCAGGAGAGGCCTGCACATGTGCACCAGGGGCATGAATCCCCCTATGCACCTCCTTCCCCCTTTCAGTCCTGTTGTTCTTATTGTTCTTTTCAGCCTTGAAACACAGGTCAGTATGGGTAGTAGGAGTGGATGCTTAGCATCCTAACCCCCCTTCTTTAATACCAACCAGATGAACAGGACACTATAAATATGAACCAGGGTGAACCACTGGTGTTATACATCATGTTGGCCAATGGGATTCCTCGAACCCAATTTAAACTTTAAAGTTACAATTGTGTTACAAATGTTTTGTTGCTTAAATTCATATTTTGATTGTTACAGCAAGAACTTAGTTACTTACTTGTATTGCATTACAATGATTGATAACTTGCTAGGTTAATCTAAAAAAACAACAACAAAACAGAGGAGACACAGAGATGAGAGGGCATTTCAGCACCTCACCACTTCGTAAGAGCAACCAAATAAGTTTTTTTCCCCCAGTGTACCAGCACATATCAGGACATGCAGGCATCTCAGAGAGAAAGCTCCAAGTCTCGTTTCCTGCACACAGCATGTTTTCATTTACCAAATGAGGAGCGGAGCCAATGAGAAAATCAATAGCACAGATAAGCAGCACCCTCTGCCCTCAATGTGTGACGGTGAACCCATATGGACACAGCAGGGTGCTGTGGCAAAACATGTCACTGAGAGAAAAAGATCCAGCTTCGACCAAATGTTTCTACCCTTCTCTATGAAACAAGGCTGTGGTTCGATCATTAGTAAACTTTAATACCTTAAGGTTGCTGTAATTTGCTGTAATTTAAAATTTAGTGGGATAAGTCACAGAGGCAGATAAGGCAGAGAGAGGAAAGAAGAGCGCTTGCTAGATAGCAGCTGTGAGTAAGTGAGTGAGTGTGCAGGTTTGTAGCTTAAGGTCAGAGGTCCCATGAAAAATCTGAAAAAAGGTGTATCAAAGAAACCGAGTATGGAGAATGTATACATGTACAGTCTGATCCATCATAGTCCATGCTTAGGGGTTTCTGTGCAATATGTTCTCTATTACATAGCCCAGGTGATTTCTGTCTGTCTCCCCTCAGAACATGATCTCCTCCAGGCCACGGCCCCCGTCTCGTTAAAGCGGCACGGACCCGGCGTGGATTGAGTTTAAAAGTAATAAAGAAGCGGACCTGCTGGCTAGGTGAAAAACCCACTATCGGATTCCTAAGAGCAACTTTCTTTTCATGTGCAGACTGCATTCAACGAAGCGTTTAATTCAACAAATCCACGGTTGTGATCCACCAGAAACGGAGCTGGGGTTAGTTCAATTTGTACCAAACGATCTCCACATGATCAAAGCATGGCGAGCTCTCCCCAACATACTGCTTAAATTAGACTAACACCAAAGTCTTTGGCTCTTGGACAGTATTTGGAATGTCTTACCAGCAGAGAAATTCTTTCACACATATGGTTTCAATAGGCCCAAGATGCCAGCTTCACATCTTTAATGGGCTGACAGGGAACTTTGGTGCTAACTCTCTGACTCCCAAAAGTTCTTGGGCTGTCACCCGCAAAGGGTTTTTTTCACCGTTCCTTCCCCTCTTATTACAAGGCGCTGAAGAGGAGCGATAGTGCAGTGGAGGGAACGAGTTGTTCTCTCCCTCTCCCTGCTGCAAATATCAACCCTTGCTGCGAGACTGTCACTCCTCCGAGTGTGTGTCAACCACAGTAAGTCAGGCAGCCCTGCGGTCTGCTAGGCTAACCAAAGTTACTGAGTTACCCCGACCAAACCCTGTCCTTCTCCTCCATGTTGTATTGTACTGTACTGAACCAAGCTTTTGTGTGGGTGTACTCATTTTGTGAGTGCACATGTACTTCTTTGTGTGCGGATAACTTGTGTGCATGTGAGACGGACAGGGCAGAAACCCCTTCCTTCTCCCTTTCCCTTGTCTACATCTGCAGGGCACGTGGAACACAGAAAACACACAAACACACCAGCAGGAGAAAACAGGGGTGCGGTTCTCGTGTGCCTGCTGGATATCGAGCACTCCCTCGGCATGTTGTAAAAGCTTCTCTAATATCAGTGTTATAACCAGACAGGCTGTGCATAGCAGGATCCAGTTTTCTTGTCACCAAAGTTGGAGATATCACGCCCTCCACATGATTGTGACTTGTTTGGATGAGCGGATGTCACAGGCATTATAGATATAAATGGAATATCACACACAGTCCCAGATATTTCAGATTTCACAGCTGAATTGACTTAGGACTCTCGGGAGAGTTCAAAATGTGACATTCTCACTCTGCGTCTGCACTTTTGTTACAACAGGCATAAAGAAAATCAGAAAAGTAGAACCAGCAGGGGGTTTGTAGGTGGGTTGAGGGTTGGGGGCGTCTCTCCAGGAGCACATTCAGACTCCTCAGCTCTATTTCTGTTCTAGCGCAATTAGTCTGTTCCCAGAAGACAAGGCTAGGGATTCAATATATGAATAAATGCTTGTTGGCATGTCACTCTATTCTCTCTTCTATAGCATAGTGAGATTTTTCAAGTGTGTATGTGTTTTTATTTGGGCACTTGCATTATATGTTGTTGTACGTTAAATCATTTTTATTTAGCCATATAATATATCAACACATTTTCATGCAGTCTTCTTGGTTTGTGGGTGTGCCAGCTGAAGTGGCTTACATCAATATGTGGTGTAAAAAATATCTGAAGATTTCCCTATACGCTAAATTAAAATTCCTACAGCACTCAGCACACTGTGTTGATCAGATACACCCCGTGCTAGCACACACGCTTGCAGAGGTTTGCTGTAGTTATAATTCTACATAACAGGATGTAGATAAAGAATACATCATAGACATTTTCATTTTCCTGCACCAATTTTTTTTTTTTTTCATCCTGGCTTTATTGGTGTTTGTTCTGTTTTCCATAGAGCAGCTTGTAAACAAAATGCACACATTATATTCTTTCTGAAAGGTTTTTTTTTCTTATCCACTTTATTTTACCAGTACCACTTGCTTTTGATGTTGGTGATGTAAAAAAGAAAAATGTATCCCACTGCTCTGTTTATTGTACAGTAAGTCACGCTGTACAAGATTATCAACCTAATGCTTAAAATGTAAAATACAACAGCTAATCATGAACAGATTTTTATATGCATCACTTTCAGTATGTAAATCCTTGTTGCCAACTTCAATTGATGTGGACGCTGGCTGAAAGTATTTGTTCACTGCAGTAATTTATACATAAAGTGGCTTTTGTCAGGCAGCAACAAAGCAACTTTGATAAATACCCCTTAATATATTGTCACGTATGTGAAATCAAAGTGAAACATTTACAGGCTGTGCACTTAGGCTGACCAGAGGAGGGGCCTCATCGGTGAAAGTGAACAAAGCCCACGAGTTGTTGTCTTTGGAAACTTTGGCTCCCACCTCGTCTCAAGCCCACCGGGTTAATCGGAGGCATAAAGGTTACGATGCACGTCTAGTGACTAACGACAATATGATGTGCACGGAAACAACGTGACAGTTTGCAGCCATTAACCTGGGAGCAAGACACAGTCAATTTTTTTGAGGAAGACAGGTCAGAGTCAACACAGGATAAGTCTAATTTTTGCCTGCGTACAGTGTGTTGTGAATTCTGACCAGCTGTCCTTTGAAAAAAGATACGCTTAAGTTTATGTTCCATTTCCTGAGCTTGACAGTAGGTTTTTTATAACTTTAGACCAAAAGAGCATTCAGAGAGCTTTGAACCATGTGTTAAAATCCTGAGCATTTAATGGCAAAGATTACTTTAGAAAAGTTGTTAGACAAGTTACTTTTAAACAAGTTGCGTTTTTGTTGTCACAGGCACAATCCAACCTCAACCCCCCCAACATGTGTTGAGCCTGGATGACTTGCTCATAAGGAACTTCTTGAGAAATGTACACCCTCTTGAAACGAGAGAAAAGCTGGGCTAACACAGGTTGACCTCTGACGCGACCTCTTGTCTGTTTGCTGACATTTTCGCAATGGACGCACTTGAACGAAAAATTGGGGAAGGAGAAGGAAGAAGCGAGGAGTAAGAAAAGAGCGGGGGGGGGGGGGGATGCCTTTTTCTGATGGATGAGGTCTTCTCCTGTTACATTTGGAGAGAACACAGCTGTGAGGAGCTGTTAAGTACACGCAAACAAGCCGTCTGCTTCAGACAAGCCTGCCGGGCACCCAGCCCCACATCCCACTTGTACAGCTCTGACACATGATCACAGCCAGACAATACATGTGGGAGCAGAGCGCGCTCCACTAAAAAGTGAGAAATATTTTCAACTAGAACAAAAAACAATCCCCTCTCAATACCGCTGGGACCCCTCTTGGTATTAATTCATCTTGTTTCTCTTTGTCTTCTGCTGGTTTGTGTGCTGTTGGGGAGAGGGAAGAGTGAAAGGAGAGAGTGGGGTTTGGTGGTTTAGCGACGAGGAAATAGGTTAGGAATGGGGAGAAATGTAAAGAACATCTGCTACCGTGACGGTGTCACACTTTGTCTAATGTGTTTTGAATAGGCACGGCTGTCCCAAGTTGTGTGAAGGGAAATCTTTCTGATCCATATGCTGATTAAGGGAATTAATGTGGGATTCTTTAAAGCAACACCCTCCATTGCTTGATGGAGGCATTCTCTTTTGTTATGGTAACAATAAAGTGCAAATTATTATATCAAGTGACAGTTGCAAAATACATTAAAAATGTCTCTTTGACACATGAGCTTTTTACATTTGTTATAACACTATGAGAGGCAAACTGTTATGTATGTGAATTAATAATAATAATTAATGACATTGTGTGTGAGCCATCATTGCATTTGAAAATGCAGAGGCCTAATTAAAAAAGACTTTAAGTTGCATTGAACTAATTCAACTAAATGTTTTTTAACTAATGTTCTCCAGATGAGCTTTTCCTTCATATATTCTCCCAAACACTTTTGGCTCAATAAGCAGCAGTGACATATGTGACTGTCATCTCAATGTCGACAACAGAGGGGGCCACATTAGTCAATGTGCTCCCATACAGGGAACTGGAAGTGATGTGATCTGGATACTTGTGGCAAACCACAAATAAGCTGACAACGTTTTTAAACTTTTGCACACTTCCAATCGACAAGTAGTGTAAAGTGGTCTGGGTCAATAGTAGCTATTGTAGTGTTAGGAACATGTGGCATTGCGCTAGGCTGAGTCATGCTCCTGATTCAAAGGATAATGAAGATGCTTTGCTGACAGATGGATGTTGTAGTGAACCCTGTCCTTTGTCAGATTTTCTGTAATAATCCATAATCCAAGTATTTGTGAGTGAAACCTAAAACTTTTTGGGTAATGTGGTAACCGTTTCTTCGTGTGTGTGTGTTTGTGGATATTATGGGTAGTGCTGATGCAGCGTTCATCACTGCAGTGCCACAGCTGGTTGTGTTTTGGGTATGTGTGCCTTTCTCTCTCACTCAGTCTGAACTGTGAACTTCACATGACTTCTGCTATGTAAGTGCTAGTACTATTATGGACCATATAGTGCTCATTACATACCAAGGACACAAGTGGCGTCTGGTAGTGTGCAGGTGTGTGTATGTGTGTGTTTGTGTGCATGTGGATGTGTGATTATCTGTGTGAGAACTAGATGAGCAAAGAGAGCAGGAGAGACGTGATAGAGATTTTCTTGATACATTACTTTTCTGAAGCACTGATGCTACAACTCTCTCAGGTTCGAATGCACAAAAATTACATCTCATGTGGGCACCAAAGGTCGGTGTGTGTTTCTGGGAAAGGCCAGGCTAAGTCTTAGCTGCACCAAGATCTCTGCAAGGTTGTGGGGGAAAACTAGCCTTCATATAATGGATCTACCACCATGCTATTTGTAGAGCTGGGGAGGGGGTAGTAGACCTCTCCAAAAGAAGAGGACACACACACAGTGAGGACAAGCCGCTGTCAGCAGGTCCAGGTCCAGGTCGCAGGATACACTATTGTTAAGTGTCTCCATTTATCACAAGGCTTAGGTTAAAGAGCAGCCCCACTTCCTGTATCCCAGCACTTCACACTCAGCTGAGCTGTTCTGCAGGACCATCACAAACAAAGGCAACCTTTGCACAGCAAAGACTGCGGCTCCAAAAAGAAAATAAACACACAGATGAATTTCTTGGGGGGGCAACTACAGGAGGAAATATATTTATATCAATAGGGCCAACTGTTATTTTTCCACAATGCAGTGTGCTAACAGTAGCTACGTGCTGTTTTGGCTGCTGCCTGAGAGGTTAGGGTGATGAAGGAAATCCAGGTGAAGCATCTCTCCTGCTCTGATGGCGTCAAGCCGCTGACTGCCTGATACGAAGTACAGCCTACTTGGCTGTGGCTAAACAGACCTGTGACAGTGTGAGGTCATACATTGAAACTCAAAAATGCTTGTGATATAAGGTTGTGGTGTATAAAGTGTATAACAAGTCCTTGGACTTTATCAAAAAAATTTGCACTTATTTACCCACATAACTCAGGGCTCATCAGGATTTCGGTTGTAAAAGACGCTTAATATAGTTATCTAAAAAAAAAAGTTTGTAATGTAGCTTTAGTCATCATACTAGCTGAGTTACGCACCGCTAAATATCTACTTGTCTTTGATTAGTCCTCTATTTTAAAGGCCAATCACTTACACCAGGCTTAAGTAAAACACCAAACCATGCCAGTTTTGACCAAATGGTAAATTCACAAAAATTGGACATAGCCAGTCCATATTACTTGGTCTGAATTTGTATACAGCCTTGAATTAACTTTGTTGACTTCCAGTGATTCTACATCTGTGTTCAGGCTCAAGGAATCTTTCACTCCACATCTCATTATCTTGTTTTTACTCTCTGTGAGCTCTGCACAGCAGATTACCCAGAATGAGGTTTTACTCTGTCTGTCACTCTCTCTTTCTCAGCATCTCTGCATCCTCCCTCTCTGTTTGTCTATTCATGCATGGCGATGTGTGTTTAGACAAGCCTTGTGATACTTTGACATACTTCTATTTAGAATCATTATGGTTTTGATTTCATTTGACAAAACTTTTTTTTTCTCTCTCCACTCACTTGAAAGAAAACAACAGTGCCCCCTTACTTGTTCTCCAGATATTAATTTGGCTTGATTTAATTTGGAAAACATCTCTAGCAAGTTTTCCTGGCACAACCTTTGAAGTGACAATATGAAATAATAAAACCTATTAAATATAAATCACAGAGGCAATGTCAGCATTGCTATGATTCCTGTTTGATTTTTGAGAGAGAACACATGTGATCACTCTCTTTTCTCATCCCCCCCCCACCCTCTATCCCACTATTTCACCTTTAATTGAATATGTTTCTGTTGTTGTTGCCAACCAATCCACCCCCCCGCCCCAATCTACTTCCTCAAGCACGTAATGCATGCAGTAAATAATTCAAATGAAATTAATTTTACAGCACCTTGTTTCCACTAAGCATGCCAACATCTGTTGTCGAGTCACAAGTTTACATTGTTGGTCATTACTTTCCACAATGAGCAAAATGTTTTATTAAAGCCCCGTGGGAGTCCCTCTTGGATCAGGCAGAGACGACGGTGCTACTGACTGAACCCTCCCTGAACTCTGACAATCAAAGATTGGCTGCAGCTCTATTGAGGCTTGACTACTGTCTCGCTTCCCAAAATGGGCTGGGACTTAATGTGATTGAGGTATTGGACAGCCTCAGTCCTTCAGGAAATTGCTGACCATAATGAAACGGAGCTTAGCTGACTTTTGAAGTGACGTAGTGCTTTTGTTCCACACAACAGAGTAAATCTCACCCTGCTGTTGTTTCACAAAGACCCATTACACTGTGGATATATAAATAGGCCTTTTATTCGGTTTCCTAATTACCATAGTGCAAATAGTAACGGCACAATATGAAATGATAATCCTCAAGTTAAATCATCAACCATTTTATCTACAGTCAACATACAACATGCAGTACACATTGTATTGCTTTTTAATAATGCTCTCTGCACTGTTATTTTGGCTCAATATTGAAGGAGTGTTTGGTGAAGTTAATGATATTTATTGTGGCAGAGGCAAGGACACGGATGTACATATATAATATGTTAGAGACATGTGTGTACACTTCCCAGTGTGCAAAAGGAGGAACAGAGTTAAATAGCACATCTCCTTCACTTGCGGCAGGGACAGCTCAGGAAGTAGGCTATTTATTTGCATTGGTCCACATTTAAACAGCTCTGCACTGACAGCCCTTCAAAGAAAGGCACATTGTGTATTCATCAATTTTAGTACTCATGGGGAGAAAAAAAATAAGCAGACTTCTATACATAAATCATTAAGACACAATCAAAAGCGAAGACAAAATATATAGAGATGTACACAGTCTGTGGGTTGAGATGTGAATGTGGTCGCTAAAACATCAAGCTAACGTTGCAATGGTGGTTATATTAGTTACTGTTGGAAAAGGGGCTTTAAACACTAAAGTCTCCACAGACTGGGGCTTTAACAGAGCAGAAAAACAGCGGGGGAGACAGGCTGTGGGTGTTTCTGGAAGCACCTTTCCTCTGTAGACTTGGCTGTAAAATGTGAGGGGACCCAGGACACACCCCTGAGGAGCGCTGAAGTAGTTGTAGCCACTGAGGGGCCCTGATAGCCCTGCTGCTTCTGCGCTCCACCGGCCCCCAAGCAGGTGACAGCAACTCGTCCATACTCTGGGCCTCTGCCAGTAACAGATGTGCTTAGTCAAATGACTAATTGAAAACCTAAAACAAAATCAGCAGCTTGGCTATTTGGCCTGCATAATAACAGGCCTGTGCTGATAAAGGGAGTGGGAGAAATCACACACACCCCTCTCATCAGCAGCGCCATTAACAATCATGAGCAAAGATGAAAACAACGCTTGGTTTATTCGGCAAATGAAAGCACATAACTAGATGCTGTCCCTGGAGTCCATTTCCAATTTTAATAATACATCAAGGAGCATAGCCGCAGCAAATGCTACTACTTTGAGAGCCAAAGCATACCAAACTACTTACAGCTCCAGCATTGGGAGACAACTCCCAGAGCTAAGAATTTAGCAAATGCATAAAGGTACACAACATGATAGCTATTAGCTAAATTAAAAGAGCCATTACCAGAGTAGTGTGTGGAATCACTTGCCAGTTAAAAAATACAAACCAAAATTTTCCATTTCAGAAAAAAAGTCTGCATGTTTGTTTTTTCCCCACCTCATCTCTTTCCATCTTCATCGTGAAAAGCATGCAGCCTGAGCTCGCCTCAAATTATGTACATGAATAATAAAATACCTTCTAATTAAAAACTGTTGTTAAATATGCAAAAATCTAATGATAATGAGATTGTGCAATACCTTGGAGTAAAGCATATTATAAATTACTTAGAAGTGCAAGTCGGCCTGACCCAGACATTGCATTTTGAAGGCTACTTGCAATATTATGTCTGGGGCATATGGAGTGGGGGTTCAGTAAACTGTGTTTGGGTCTATCTCAGATGCTTGTGTACATACATGCGCACATATGTATGTGTGCATGTGTGTGTGTGTGTGTGTGTATACACTAACATGAGTCTGGATATTAGTGGGGAGTTAAATATATGTATGTATGCAAATGCATAGTGTCTGCCTCATTGATTCTTCAGGGGAAATGTCAGTGCTATAGCAACTTGGTTCAGATGGCAAAAAATGAAATAATATTACAAAGGGGGCAGGATAAAGATTTTCTGGTCCAAAAAAATGATCAAAACAAGCCAATTCTGCTGTATTACAGGACTCTAGCTAATTTTAGCAAGATGCCATAACTAGAGGGTTAGAACACAGATAATTTTGGAAGCATTACTGCAGATAATGCATATCATACTACAAACCTTGAATTCTACTATTCTTTATTAATACTACTTCTTGTACTGCTACTAATAATAACAATAATAAAACAATTGCAGGTATACTGTTTTGAGAGAGTGGCTATCTGGGTGGCAATTATTTACATGTGTTTGAATTTATGTCTTTTTTTTATCGTGGCAGCTAAGCAAATAAATCATCAAACCACTCAACAAAACCTCAGTCTTTTTTTCCACTGCTTGCTTTGTGTTTGCTTCACATCATCAATCACCTCAGGTTTTTTGTTGTCCTCCTGATTGAGTTGTCTTCACAGCTATATGTGACAACGCCTTTATGTTCATAAATGAGGTAAATAAAAATAGAATTCCTCAACGCACATTTACATGAGGTTTTGACGAGGTAGGCGGCAAATCAAGAAATGAGGGTTGTCAGTTTCAACAGACAAGTGCGGATCCATAAAAAAGCAATGATGAGAGGAAAAAGTGCACATTTTAAGTTGGCTTATTGTTATTCTGCTACAGGCAGTCATGTCCAATTTGGTTTCCCTGTGAAGTCAACAATAACTTGTCTTTTTAGAGAATATTTATACAGGTTTAGTGAATATAGTAAAGAGGAAAGGAATATTATTTGATGTAGTTGTAGACAACACGTGTTTATGCAGACACTGACATGCAGACATGTGGACACACACACACAGCGCTCTTTGTAGCCATAAGTTTATTGTATTAGGATGCATTATTGAATCGTATTTATGGAGATGAGAGTTGCAAGTCAATTGGAGGCAATAATATTCCATAGCTTTATAAATTCACTTGACACATGCAGAATAGAGCCTGTATTTAATATTCAGCAAAATAAGACTTCACTCTGATTGAAAGGTTTGCACTGCACATTGTCAAACATGATTGCTCCATTCTGGGCCAGCCAGCACCGGGAACAATGTGCATATTTCACTTCCAGTCAATAGGCCTCGGCCATGTTTATTAAAATTTTAACAGGACTCTGGGCTTCACAGGTTCATCAGCTATTCAAAGCTACTGAACAAATCAGCTGTCATCTCTCCTATGTATGTTTCTGCCCCCCATGTCCCTGACCTTCCTGGCATCCGGAGCATGCTGCTGTTTTAGATGACTTTCCACCAAGTCTTTATGGCCAAATAAATAGAAGCATGTGACGCTATCCATCACACATTATAATCCTGATTGTTTTTATGTTTGAACAATAAACAAATACTTGATTATGAGGAAAGGGAATAAATCAGGTGACATTATATGAGAAGGCGATCCAGCCAGTGAAACAGTCATTTAGATTAACGAAGCAAGCGCCTCATACACACACACACAAACCATGCGCATGCACACACACACACACAAATGTACTTTAAAAATGGAAGGCCACCAGTGATAGTTATGACCAGAAGAGCTATGATTCGAGTGATGTAAAGGTATAAGTTCCTTAATAGAAATAAAGTACATCAGAGAACAGTACTGAAACTTGTGCCGTGAATGCAGACCGCCGTTCACTTTACTGTCCCAACATCTATGCGTATACGTTGTTTAAGTGTTCATGCCGCGTCTAACCTCCTTGTTTTCATCGGGGAATCATTGTGCCATTCTTTAATTATTCATTATTGTCCCCTCACAGTTGTTCAAGTGTCTTGATTTGGCTTATCAAACGAGGTAAACACGCCATTGATGTGAAAACTTGACACAACAATGTGGTGACGTCAAACAGGCTCATCCAGAGTCAACTGCAAGACTAGAGGCCCCTTTGATGTCAGAAATGCAAGGCAGGATGGAAAACAAAGGCCTTTTGGCGAGGTAGGATGAAATGCTTGCATGTGTATGTACTGTATATGTACAGATGTATGTTGCTGTGTGCGTGTGTGTCTGCGGGTGTGTGAGAAGACAAAAAGGAAGAAAAAGGGAAATGTGTGTTCCACTGACTGAGAGAGAGGATGAATGAAATTGGATGTGTGTGTGTGCACGCATGAAACTCATTTTACCCAGCTCTCAACTTACATCCTTCATCCAGCAGATGAAGTGAGTGAGAAAGTAGCAGTTCTTTGGCAAATGAAATCCGGTTCGTGCAAAGCCAGTATTAATTTGGCTTTTCCGTTGGAATGAAATGTTTTTGTTTTGGGAGGAAATTGCCCTGAGCAGTAATGAATTTCCCCCCTCTGTGCTGTGTGGCACCATAATTTAGCATAGCGATAGATCACATAGGCTGACGATTTGAGTGTGCGTATATTCTAATAGAAAGCTGATAAATATTAAATGTGCAACATTTAAAAGAGGCTCATTTTCCCAGCTTTAAGTGCAGAGGGAGCACAATTTTTTTCATAATGGCTGCTGGCAACATGAGACAGGGAGGGAAAAAAAACACAACAAGCATTATTGAGGCCAAAATGTATTCACGTTTATTTATCCAAATGAGTCTGTTAGCAAAAGAGATATCAGAGAGGCGGTGAGTAGTTAGTTTTGCAAAGCTCAGAGCTCTCTGGCATATGACAATACCCGCTGCTGCATTTCAAAGCATCGATCACCCGTCATCACAAACCCGTGGTGATTTTGCCTTCTTCCTTTTGTGTTGATATGTTTACACGGCCACTCTCTTGTTGTCGTTGTGATCAGTTCTTGCTTTGGTATGAAGTTACAGTCAAAATATGCCAACATTTGTCTGCTAAAGTAGCTCTCAGTTGTCTATGAGGGAAAGAATTGTCCCTTCAAAACATGTCAGACTCTTTTTCTTTTTTTGTTGTTGTTTGAAATTAGTTTTAGACCCCAGGATGTATTTGGAATGCTTTGGTGTGTTGGCATATTCCTTTTCATGTCATCTTTGTGGTTAAACACATTTCCAAATCAACTCAGTTACTTTCTGGATGAACAGCTGGAGTGTCAAAAACAAAGCAATCAAAGCAGCTGCAGTAGCTTTTGTGCTTCTGTTTTTTGTAGTAATTTCACACAGGATTTTTTTATGATGCAGTGTTGAAATGCTGATTTAAAGGGGAAAGCTGCTCAAATTAAGCTTTAGAGCCTTGTTTTAACAACAAAATTAGAATCACAGTGCAAAATGTTGGACATATGCACAGAGGAGATAAAGAGAGCTATAAAAAGACGCTATGTCCACATGAGCATTACTAGTTCAGACACATGATTGATTTGATTTGCAAGCAACAATAATATATTCATGTCAAATCTGTGAGTAAAGCAATCGTTTTAAGACATGATTTGCCACAATAATAATAATAAAGACTATCTTGAGACAGTTTGGAATTATATTTCATCCTAAAAGTCATTTGTCTTGTCTCACCACTATGACATTTAGCCAAATAGATTATAGTCTGCTCTATAGCATAATATTGCAATAAAAATGCATTTTGTTGATAACAGAGATGTTGAAAAGATGACAATGGCAATGATGCCTACACCTGTTGCCCACAGTAACCCAGTGTTTTTGGATGAGGGTGTATGACAGAAGCTCTGTGGAGGATCACCGTGTGTCCTTGTCGTCTCCTACACTGCTGATGGTTTACATTGCATAAACTAGGGGGTAAAAAAAGCAATAACACTATTTGTGTTATTATGTTTTATGTGAACCAATCAAGATTTGTAAAAGGTATCATTGTGTGTATTGGCACTACACTTCAAGCATGTTCTTCAAAGAACTGATGACACACCCTGACCTGCTGCCTACAAATGGCTGTAGGGGTTGAACTAGCTGAAAGGGAAGGCCTTTGCCCAGTACACAAGCAGTTATGGATGACAGATGGTAAAAATGCACTTTTATATCTATAGCATGACAGCTTTACTGACAATTATCTAACGATTATGCAATTGAAGTGTTTGCGATTGAAGTTCATTGTCATGAAGGGTCAGTTGGAAAAAGACCATTACAGTATGTGGGGCTTGTATGACATTGGCCTGAATATCAGCTAATCATCACCATCATATTATCAATACTACGTAGCAAGCAATGATCATTTAAGAGAGGTAAACAAAAACATTTTGAGCCACTACACCTTTCATTTTTTCTGCTGGCCATGTATGCTTATATATATATGCTGAGGAGCTAAGATTATTGTGAATGTTTGTAGCTTTCTGTGCTAATACTATTATCACACTGTGGCTAAACGAAAGCAAACCATCTGCGTTTCATCAGCACACTGCAATTGTGGTATCAAGATAGATTAATGACTAATTTAATGTTAAATGTGTAATCATAAAAAAAGACAATCTGCAACACGCAGAACATATAGTGCTTTAGATTTCTCAAGTAGTGCCTCTCTCTTGCATTTAGTATTGGGGGCCACGATGACCTCATTCTGATAAAGCGTTTGTCAAATATTACCATCTCTTTTTCTCTCTGTCCCCCATCTCCACCTCTTCAATCTCCATTTACAGCAGCAATGGCCCTCGGCCACACAAACCATTCCGCCTGTGTCGCTCTAAATGGTGCCTAATTCCAGATTACACAAACCTATGGGTGAGATGATATTTCTTTTGTCTGGTCCAAGAATAGAGGCCTGTGAGCTCCTGCAAGCATCATTTAGCCTGGCTAAATTACCATGACAAGGAGATGAGCAAATGGACAGTGCCTTGGCTTATCTGAGAGAGAGTTGCACTTTAAAAGGGCTTTAATGGAACCAATTATTATGAGGATCTCTTCGCCGTGTGCTCTTGGTGCCACTTGATTGTTCTCGTTATAAATGTCCCTCCTTCCCTTGACAGAGTTGGTCACCATCCCCATTGCCAGCCCGTCTTCATCTCTCTCTTGTATAGTGATGAGAAGGTCAATAGACTACTCTTCACAGCTCTTGAACCTTTTCCATATTTCTTAATTAGGCCAGGCTGCATGTAAAAATGAAGCTGATAGGCTAGTACCTAGCTTTCTTTTACACACATACACATACTGAACACATTCACACCTCATACTGTGTTCACTAGCTAAATTTGACTGGATACCTGATGTTTCTCACAGGCAAAGGAGGCGGAAGAATACATAGGTGATGTCTAGTGCTTCCTTTCTTTACACTTTACCAAATCTGTCAATTTGTGTTGTCTCCAGTTGGTATGGGACAAACTTAACATCTGACATACCAGAAAGGGGCTGGATACACATCCTCAACCTTGGGCACCGCCGTTACCAAGGGTGTCAGCAACAGAAGGAAAGATGGAGAGAAACAGGCAGCAGTGGAGAAGAGAGGAAAAAGGCCATTAGAGCCGTTGACATTTTGTTCATGCTTGAAATCCTCAAGTTGTTCTACTGAGAACCAGTCGATTCAAGTACTAATTAGCAATCAGAAGAGTGTCATGGCTCCACAAGTAATTGTGCATGTGCATGTGGGTGAAGATATCCCAGGGATGGTCTAATGTGGGTACTGTTCCTCCCTTTGCCTCTTCTCAGATTAAATGCAACCACCACAGTATAAGCAATAAACCTTACAAGCTGGAAACTCTTTGACATAAAAAAGTTTGGAAAAAAATGTATCACCAGCGTCCATTTAGACTCTGTGTCGTTTACACTCTCATCACCAAACCACTGTGCTATTTGCATAATTCCATGTCCTTGCTCCACTTTCCAAGCTATTGTGTTCAAAGAAGCAGTTTGAAAAGAAAATTGACTTCTCTCAGGTCACAAGCTCCAGTCATTTGTCCAAGATCCATTAAGTGGCTAGTGTGAGACAATGCACTGGATTTTTGACAGTAAGCTTTAATTGATGCTGTCTCCGAAGACGGGCGGAGACGCTGTGTGACTGTCGGTAAGGTTGAAGATGAAAACACACGGCCTAGTATTACCACTACCACACAGTCACCTCTCTGACCTCAGCATGAGGCCTCTGTTTCACTCTGTTCAGCTGGAGGGGTGTTTCATGAGGAAACTTGACCGGTTAATGTACCGACTATGTACATCTATCTTTCTCTGTATTCTTTATCACTTAGTGGTTATTACAACACTTGTGATTAAGAGTTGTAATGTATTTTTAGTATACCCACTTACACTAAACCTGCCTCATAAAGTGAGACTTAGAACATCTACGAGAGCCACAAAGCCCTTTGCTCAAAACATAACATGTCTCAAGATTTCCCTGTCTTCTCATCCTTTGATGCTACTATGGATTGTTGGGCTGTACCCTGCTGTATGCTTGTTGAATACTGGTGTAGACTGGTAAGCCTAGTCTCTGAGGGAATGACTAAGGGAATTACTTTCCTTTAATATTTCTCCTAAAGAAAAATGCTTTACAGCAGAATTTTACAGCAGATTTTGACATTTTGGCTCTACTGTCCTAACAGGCCTTAACTGAATCGTACAAGCACAACAACATGTGCATAGTTATAGTAAAACTCCAGTTCGGATCGGATCACAGATTGGAGTCACATCATTTTTTGGACAATAAAAAAAGATATGACAAATAACTTTTCCTGTATTATTTATTAAAGAAGAAATGTGTAGCCATACTTAATGTATACTTAATTGTATCTGGCGTGTGGAGAAGCATGTGGTTATTTTGTAGCAGCATGATGTTATTTGCTTGAGATTTAATAAAGGTAAACACAGTGGAGTGCCAGTGCATAATAACACTATGCTCTGGAGTGGCACCTGTCAAACGTACCTCTGAAACATATGTGTCCTGCTGCCTTCAGATGGCTGCAGGGATTTGATCAACAGGGAGAAGCATACAGTTTAAAGCTGTGGACAACATATACTGTAAGAATCATACATATTCATTTAATAATGAATGCAGACTGCTTTACTGACATCCCTGCTTTAACTACATTAAATGTCAATTTTTATAATAATTTAAATGCATCTACTGGTTGGAGGGTATTTAATTAAGACCCAATTCCCATTAAAATAACAACAACTCGATTTGTGCTGCCTCATTTCAATGAACCTCCCACTTGTTTGTTCCTTTCCTCCCACCTGTGCACCACGGGTGCAATGATAGGCAACACATTACGGGCAGAAGAAAAAGGTTGATCAGGTCGTCAAATAGACAAATAGACAAAAATTCTCACACCTTCCCAAAAACTTCACAGATTGGCACCAACACCTTTTTCATGGTATTTTCCACTTCTTCTGTCACTTTCTACTACTACCACTATTTGTACTTGTTATTCTATTTCACATTGTTGTTTCACATAAATCACTTAACTACACAGTACTTGTCAGTCAAACCCTAAACAGAACAGTAAGATCTCTATAGAAGATCACCAGGGTGGAGGTAGCTAAATCATTCATTTGAATGTTGGCAGCAATGCTAGCAGGGGCTCCTGCTAACAGACAGGACCAGTGGGAAAAATGAGGAGAGGATGACGGATAGAGTGTTGATGAAGGATATGCCAGAGCCAAGATTGGAGCAAAGGAATTTGGCAATAAAGAGGTAAACACACAGTTTACCTTTTCTTCTTCTTTTTTTTATTTTTACATTCAGTGCTATTAAGTGTTAATGATTCCTCATGAATGGTTAGATGACTGCATAATGAGTAATGATGAGAATTGTGATTGTGAATATAAAGACCATGATTATGATTGTACGAGCCATAGTTGTTTTGTTTAAGATCTACAAGGCGTCGCAGTTTGAGTTAAAATGGCGCAAACGCTGTGCATCCACCCTCATTTAGAAGAAGACACGTGTGTAAAGATGGACGCCGAGTGGAAATTGTTTGTCATTGTCATACGTAAAAAGGAAATGTTTCGTAACCTTTTCTTATATTGAACTAATATCTGTTTTTGAATAGTTTTGATGCATGCTTCAAACTAACTTGTAGTAGGCCTAGCTGCCTTTGCTATTTTGAATTTATAATGGCTAGTTATTACATTCACTCACTCGTCTGCTGCAACCCAGTGCTGGACCTTCATACAACCAAACTCAGCAGGTAAGTGATTATGAATAAATTGGAATTGAAGTGTGTTGAGGTTCTGGCCTAAGCGTCCATTATGGCTTAGTTACCTGAAAGCCAAAACAATGATTATAGCAATGATAAACACAGTATGGCCAATAGACGGGTAAATACAACCCCTGCACATGAGGGTTCACTTATGTTGGCAAGTACTGTAATGTTTGTTGATGTCTAAACATTTTGACACCATATTAAGGTCCTAAGCAAGTGTGCATTTGCGCTGTGTGGTGACATAAGAAAGGCTACTAAAAACCTGTAAGAAGATATTCACTTGAGACTCAACTGACACATCAGATGCAAAAATATGCTGCTTGTAGAGAAAAACATGTAAGTAAAATTACAAAAGCCACACATGAGTTAGGGATAAAGCTTAATAGTATTGTGCTGTGAACTCCAGGGTTCCTCTGCACTGCATACTTTATTAGGAGAGCTCAAGTGAGATGGGTTAAAGGGAAGGTAAGTAGGGTGAGGATGTCGTGGGGGCATGCAACAGAAAACTTGGTGCAAGCCCAGCTTTCTTTTGATTTGTAACCTGAGAAGAAAGGGGGCTAAACATTTTTTTTCAGATTGGTATCTTAGGGTTAGAACCTGGCAAAATTACTCAAGAGCTGGCAAGCAGACAGTTAGGCAGGCATGCAGACACACTCTCTGTAAGTGCAAGTCAAAGTGACAGCACAAAAGGTTGCTTTACAAAGCGTTCGCTGTTTCAGGCATGTGTGTCTTTTGCTTAATTTATGGACCTGCTGTTTTAGGGCATTTTAGATTAGTCTGTACTGGGGATATCTCATTCCATGTCTCACTGTGTGGGGCTCATTAAAGCTGTGAACGAGCCGTCTCTGTCGCCCTCTCATTGGCCTAAGGTGCAATAACCGCCAATCAGGCGATTTGGAGCCATTTCAGAATTCAGGTACATAAAACTGGCTTTGCATCAAGTTAATACCCGGGGTCTGTTTGGCGACACTGGCCTGATAGTGTGATTCATCTGTGATGGCTTTTAGAAAACACCATAAAAATATATTCTAGTAATGACTCTGATGTCGCCGAGAGAGGGGCTGATGGTGTGGTTAAATGCATGAATGCATGCTTGTATTATTTTCAGTATGTGTTGGATCTATGGTGGCAATTATGCTTTCATTTCCACTCAACTGCACTGTGTGTGGTACTAAGCGTCAACCAAGTCATTAAGTTGGAGTTTGGACTAAGGAGAAGCTGAGTCCTATGTGTTTGTTTGTGAGTGTTTTTTTCCTGAGGTTTATGGTCTGTATTTGAATAAGATAGTTGGGTGGGAGCAGAGTATATTACTTGGGTGTGTGTGTGTGTGTGTGTGTGCGTGTGTATGTATGTGTGTGTAATGCTATGCTTGTGAGGACCAATTTAGATATTGCAAGTGAGGACATTCGGCCTTCAAAGAGACTGTTTTTACGTAAAAGTTAGGATAATGGTGAAGATTAGTACTAGAGGCTAAGCAATGAATTACACATATAAGGGTCAGTTTTAGTATTATGTTAGTCATGTCTGCATATGTATGCGTTATACATTCAATGCAAGCTGTTGTCTTTGCACCCGAGTAGGTGACTTTTATCTGTGTACTTTGTGCTGCAGTGTGTTTCTGCATGCATATATTTTTATAACATTTTGCGTACGTGCATATCAATCTGTTGCATTTGTATGCATGTCTCTGTGCGTGCCTCTGTGTATGTGTGTGTTGTATTGTGTTGGTTTAGCTCCTTGGAGGACGTGACCTGTGTGGGTAAGGACAGTGTTTAGGGAGGCGAATTGGGAGGAGGCCAGCCTTCTCATTAGCAGGGCAGATGTGAGGTCGCTCTGACCAGATTGCTAGCCACTTCCTTAAAAAAACAGCTCACCAATGGCCTGGCGTGAGACTTACGGAGGGGGGGCAGGGGCATGGAAATGTTCTGTGTTCCTGACATATTGTGAGTAGCCACCAGATAGGGAAAAGCCAGCAGTCTTAACCCACCTCAGAGGCCACTGAACATTGTCTCCCCCACTCCCCCCTTCTTCACAACATCATCCTTGTACAAGACCGACGGTCAAAAATAACACAAGCGGAAAACTGCAATGAGCTGCTACTTTATCCCTCCTGGACCCCTCCTGGGACAATTAGCAATCCAAACTGAAAGAGAAAGAAACAGAAGTAGAGGGAGGGAGTGAAGGTGGGCGAAGGAGAGAAGAAAGGACAGGCATGGAACCAATTTTACCACAATTTTCGTCCCTTTAGAGATGCTTGTTCACGAAATGATGAGGAGGCCAACAGATTAGGTAATTACAAAGTGAAGGCCAAATCATAATCTCTAGTTCCTTTTCTTCTCCTTTTCTCTAATGGCAAAGTCAAGATGGCTGCCAGTTTCAGGAGCCTGTTAGGTGAGATCGTGATGAAGGACTGCAACTGGCTTTCAGTGAAATACCAAATACATGCAGTGCACTTTTTAAAGTAATTAATTAATCATGTTTTGCACCATCTGTTCTTTAATATTACATTTATAACAGAGGGCATATTAAGCCTGTATGTTAGAATTTAATGTGTTACATTTAAGGTAATGTAGTGACCAATAATTAAATAAAACATCAATGAGTCATTCTGAAGTGACTGCGGACGCAAAGACAAGTGTCTTTTTGCCTGCGCATTATAACCACTCACTCAAGCAGAGGAGAGTGGGGTGGCTTCCTAACAGTGTTAATGGCTGTGTGTGTGCGTGTGAGACACCAGAATCAGGTAGACAGGTCACACTGTCAAGCAGGGAGCAAGTGCATGGAAAAGAGGGGTCAAGGGCGAATAAATCGCTCGGCCGCTCTTTTTGAGATGACAAACACGGGCTCCTGCCAGAAGGGAACCATTAAAAATAATTTACACAAGCTTTATGTTGGCTGAGCTCTTTTTGATGCAGTGTTTCCCCTGGCAATTATGGCTATGGCGCAGCTCCAGCCATATGGCCAGCCGGGCAGTGGGCCGTGAGGCTCAGGAATACCTGGGTGGTTAATTAAGAGCTGTTGCCAGGGCCATAGGAGGCCAGTCTCAGATCTTCCACACCCACACCACCACCATCACTGTCTCTGCTAACACTCTCGCTTCCTCCTAGAGCAGACCCTCCACTGTGACCTACTGTTCTCTCTACTCGCTCACAAGCAGCAGCCACTGGGGACAGGGAGAGGCCACCGGTAATTATTTGAGATAACATCCCCCGAGTTGAGGTGGGATATGTGAGAGAGGAGAAAAACTTGTGCTGCGTTGTGTCTGTGTTTTTCTGCTTCTGGATGTGTGTGGATGTGCACATACGTGTGTGCCGGATTGTATAAGTGTGCGTATGCTACCGAGCATAAAGGTCAACATTTCCACTTTCCTTCTCGAGTGAGTGTAATGCTTTTTTAGAATGGAGGACAACGTAGCCACGTTTTTCATAAATACCTCATTCTGTATTCAGACATTTACTGTACTCGGTTCCCGGTCACCAGACCAATTTGAATAAACTATTCTCACTTGTCAGGAAGCACTCGCCTTACTTTGATTGACATGTACATTTTTCAGGGATTGAAAAAAGAAAATGTGAATATAAAGCATTGAGCCATTTAAAAAAATGTTTAAATGTATTGTTGTAAAAAAAGGTACTTTAATAAATAATTATGTTGGACGTTTTTGTATAATCAGAAAACAGGCCTACTGCATCCTGGTACCCTACAGAGGTTAGTGATAGCTGGTCAGACTGCATACCACTCTCTGCCTAGAGTCTGTTACTCAAGATTTGCACAATGTCGTAATTGTCATTGGCTGTTAAAATATTTGCAAAATGCAGACAAAAGAATACCCCTTTGATTTTTACACCACTTTTGTAAACCTTCAGACCAAAATGATTTTCAACTCCTATCTCTAGTCTTTCACTATCTATTGACCTCACTGTGTCATCATGATTCGTGTTGTCATAACATATAGCTTTGACCTTGGCTGAGGTCTTCACAAGCACCCTGTCTAAACATATTGATATTCATAAAAGCACTATCACTCTATCAATCTGCTAGACAGAGATCTAATACAGTATAATGAAGCAATAATGAGGAATTTTCTCTTGTTAAAATGTCATTTATGTAATGAATAAAAGATGATGGGTTCAGCTGTCTCTGCTTTGTTCTCAATCAGTCTTTGGTTGTTGTTTTTTTTTGCTCTGGCCTGTATACTAACAATGGCGTCATTGGCACACATTGTCCCGATAATCAGCCAAAATTGCTTCATGTTTCCACTGTATAAACAATCATTAGGATGTTGTTTTGTTCATTCGCTTCGCTTCAGCTTTTCATTTGCGAACACTGTCTGCAGCAAAAACACTGACAGCTTCTAATCTAAATCTGTGATAGTTCAGAATGTCCTGTTTGTGACAGCATAGCAAGGCAAATACATTTGTGACTGTGTCTGTGTGTCAGGAACCCCCTGCTGACTCTCCACCTCATCTCCATATTCCTTTATGGGAAATGTAAATGGATACATGATTATCTTTACACGGACCCAAGCAGGAAATGGGATCCTACCCTTCTCTGTGACTAAAGAAGAGAGGGAAATGTTATGGTACACATTATAAATGATTTATGCGTGTAGAGTATGGCATCTTTTCCTTGATAACCTCTCCTGTGTGTTTTACGTGCTCACTTTTCAACTGAGATTCAGCAAGGTCCCAATGGTGCAATGTTCTTTCCCTGTACCTCTCTAAACAATAAACAGCATTATGTGTCTGCCTGTCTGCCTTCAGTTTTCAGCCGTTTACCTGACCTGGTATCTTAGGGTAATACATCCCAGTGAGCGAATGAAGGGTGATATACTTGATGCTGAATAATTGGTCATTTTGGTTGCAGGCTCCCCTGCTTCACATTATTGTGATAATGAAGGCCTGCTGAATATGGTGATCAGTGTGTGTTGGATATGTGTCTCTGTGTGCATCTGTCATCTGTGCACATGCATACGCCTGTGTGTGTGTGTGTGTGTGTGTGTGTTGCTGAGGTGTCTCCTGAGTCAGGGATTATTGCTGATAGATTATTTCTTCAGCCCCCTCGTTATCACTGGATCAAACAGACATGTGACCCACACTTCATCACTCTATTCATCCTCCTCTTAAACTGAGCTCTGGAGACTTGCAGAGAAGGCTGCTGGAACCATATATAAAGGGCTGGGTTGAGACCAGGGCCCCGTAATACTGCTGCACTGGGACCCTTTTGCATAATTATAGACCCCTGCTAGGGCTGTGTGTAGTATATCTTTCCCAGCATTATGAATTTGGTTTTACAGCTGAATAACCCCTATTTGAAAACGGAGCTTGGCTGAGGTTAAATCACGTTTCATTCATCTATATAATTCTGTTTACAGTGAGCCGGAAATACTGGAGGTTTTAAAAAATGATTCTCGTCTTTTCCATACTGCTCTGGCCTGTACTGTCCAGGCTCATGTTCCAGCCCCTGTTATTATGTGATATTGTCATCACCTGTCCTCATTACTAGTTGAAGGACAGGCCCTTTGATGCTCATTAGCGGGCGCCCCTGTTTCAGCAGTACACACTATTCATAGAGAGGTGGTGTGAGCTGCAGCTATGAGAGACTGTGATGTCAGCCAACCTGTGTATACCATGACAGTGGTGACACCCTCCTCCTTTTGTCAGGGGCCCCTAACGAGGTCATCACTGTCCCTGAGACAGGGGTCACCCTTACATTTGACCCCTGTCCCTCCCCACGCTGTAATGTCAACAACTCCCCCCATCACCTGCCCGCCGGTGTCCCTGTGCCACTCTCCCTCATTGGCTGGTGACATGCCGAGCTGTCATGCAAGTGGCAAGTGTGTGTGGAAATCAAGGTGGGCTGATGTCTTTTAATGAGACAGACGTAGAGCCCCGCTAATGTCCCTGCCTTCGTTAGGCAGGACCCAGCTGCAGCCTGTCAGCCCCCTTGTTAAGCTCAGCCCTGGTGGGACGCCCGGGCAGGGCAACGCGGCTGTCGCTCTGTCTATCAGTTGGTCAGCTTTTCTCCCCTCCTCTCCCCTTGGTGGACCTTAGTCTCCAGGGTGGAGAGCAAGCTCTGTCTTCCTGATGGCATGGTACTGTATGTCGAGGCTGTACCTCTGCTGCTTCGCCTGGATCCTGGGAGGTGGTTAGCTAATGATCCTCCGACAGGGCTTTGGGTCGCTCCGCGGCATTTTGTTTCCTGATTAGAATGCAGCAGCGGCCTTTGTCAACAGCGATGTCAGCCGCTGTAAGGACAAAGCATTGTTACCAGGAGCATAATTAAATCTGTTTCCTGTGAATCTGCCACCTGTGTTGACCAGGCAGTCAGGGATTCAGGTTTTTTTTTCACCTCCCACTTTGTGTTTATTCCCTCCCTCCTCCTACCTCTGTATTTGTTGCTAATATACTGTGTAGCAGGAAGCCTGCTAAATAACAGGGATAGGATAGAATTGTATTTTTCTGGGAATCCTTGTTTAGTGGGGATAATGCAAACAGTAGAAAAGACAAATTAAACACATTTATAAGCTCTTTTTTGTATCACAGCCCAGAAGTTAGTTACTGAATAGTGATTAATAACTTGACAAACTGATTATCATTAAATTTCAAATTTTGTATTGATATATTTGTCATTATTTTCAAAAATATATACATACGATTATGTATAGTATATGTACATTTACATGTTTATATGTCATAATATTATGTATATGTTGTTGTTTTTTTCATCCGAACCCTATAATAAAAGATTACAGTTATCTGTCTCATCAAATACACAGTGACATGTGAGCCAGAGTTAACCAGACCATTAAAAGCAACAGCAATCCCTGGGATACGGACTGGTCAAAAATTAATTGGCCCCATGGCTGTTTGAAAGCGCAGAGAAAACAACTCCATGGAGTGTATCAGGATTTCCCACATAAAATATGTCAATTTTCCCCGCTCAAGCCAGTCAAGCAATAATGACCCCATGGTGCTGTAGAGTGGTGTGACAACACAAATGACACTACACTGTGTGCTAATGACATGGGATGTAGTTGCTGGGTAAACATGGCAATTAAACAACAGTCTCAGACTGAGTGGGGCACACATAGAACCTTCACAGACCCCATTGTGTCTTTGTCTTAGAGCGCTCTCTCTCTTTCTTTTTCTTTCCCTGTTTCTGTTTCTCTCGGCAAGACATTTGCATGCTGGAGGCATAATTGGCTGGTCTCATGGTGGCGGTGGCAGTATTCCTAGAACGAGGACATCTCAATGCACCTCACACGTCCTCACTGTCACAAGGCTCGCTGCTGAAAGCCTTCCTGACACAAACACAGCAACACAGAACGCTCCCACAATGGCAGCCATGTCTGCTCCCACTCAAACTACACCCCGTGACAAGAAGGAGCTGAACTAAGCACATTTCTCTTCCCCCCCTTGCAGTTTCCAAAGTTCAGGATTACCGTCAGCATGCAGGAGCTCTGCTGGAGAAGTTTTTTGCTGTCTGAGAAGGCTGTGTGAGAGAGTTTACAGGGTGACAGCCTAGCTGTAGCAGTTTGCTGGAGGAAACTCATGTTGAGTTTGGGTATGTAGGCACAATTGAACATGCAATAACTTATAAGTGGCAAACACACCAATGTGTTACATGTTTCCTATTTTAGAAAAAGACAAGGTAACACAAATATGGCCAGATCGGTACTTCTACAGTCCTTAGTATTAACCTCCATCTATTATCACAAAAACATGTTTTGTCATCTTTAAATGAATCATTTAGCAGATACAGACTATGCGTGGCTGCCCACAGGTGCCACAGTGGCCAAAACTTGCTCCGTCATATTGACAGAGTACCTGCCAGAGCCTTATTTCATTCACCCGTGGAACAATTACCAATGCTGAGCAGTTTTGCAATTAACAGCCTCATAACTGTCACATGCCCCAATTTTAAATCAGCAGGAGTAATATCTGTTTTAGACTAAAGTTTAATTAAAAAGTAAAGCATTTGCATTGCAGTGATTACCATTTTTAAATGACATTATTATTACTTTTTTTTCATTTTTTTAAATGCTACAACCTCCACAGACAAGCCCCCCTCCCTGTGGCAAGATATTCATTTTGGCAGGGTTTGTGTGTAACTGTCACACCCATATGGAGAAATTACACAAAATCTGATAACAATACATTTTGAGCTTGGCTTTACCCTTGAGTGGTGATAGAGAAAATAAAGTTTTTAGGTGACTGAATG
Source organism: Nannoperca obscura (assembly GCA_036024295.1). Taxonomy (NCBI): domain Eukaryota; kingdom Metazoa; phylum Chordata; class Actinopteri; order Centrarchiformes; family Percichthyidae; genus Nannoperca; species Nannoperca obscura. Next base: position 35,440 of record JAVQJL010034808.1, read on the forward strand.
AATGACTGCCAGTGCCAGAGGAAAAACACTCACTTCAGGCTTGACATTCTCCATCAAACCGCAGCATACTCTTGTGAACAAACAGTCTGTCTATAACTCTAAATGGGCTCAGTCAAAATGGATGCTAGAGCCCAGTCAAGGCTTAAATCATCTCTCTTCTGAGCTCAAAAGAGACGCGTCGAAGCCAGAAAATAGAAGAGCCGGGCTGATGGGATCTGGCGAAAACACATTCCCACCTTTCCAATCTTATTTTCGTCTCTCGCCTTCTGCCTGGTTCCCTTGCAGGGGCTTAGTGTACTTTTTGTGTCCCAGTGCGTACAAAGTCTATCAGAATGCATTTGTTTCAGGGAGCCCCCATTCACTTTCAAAGGGTTAAACAGACCATTCACCGGCCTGTCAACATTCCCTGGCCCGCCTCACGGAAAAGTCTGCTCGAGTTTTGTTCCCGATCAACACTTGTCTCCTCGGCCCGTTGTTGCTCGCGTCGTGTAATATCCATGACAATCGTGTTGGGCTTTTCAGGGGGCTCTGTAGCACCCATTCTGTGGGGCCACTTTCAGGCCATAAAGAGCTTTATTTGTGTGGATTTGAAAGAGTCATGTGAAGTGCCCTCAGGCTGGAATCCTCTTCAGCGGGTCACCACTGTCTCAATGGGCTTCACAATCACAGGCGGCCATCAGTACTGCCCTCACGTTCTTATGAAGCAACATCAACGCCACTGCTGCAAGAGTTCTGAAAGTCCTCTGAAAGGTGCACTACAGGCAGAAGCACGGGGTGGAGGGTTGGTGGGGAGGGAGGGGGAGGGGGGGGTGGAGCAAGGAAAGAAGGGTGATATAGGGGGATAGACAAACTCAGAAAGGGAGAGAACAGTCTCCTTGGGAGGGGTGAAGAGCAAAAGTGAAGGAAAATACATTTTTTGGGGCTTGGATGAGGATAATGAGCACTGTATTTTAAGCTCTTGACTTGGCCGGGTGTCTAACATAAGCAACACCAGAACCTCTTCTGTCTCTCTAAAGTGTGTGGACACACAAACCACACAGCAGCCAAAGGTGCTGAAGGCCGGGGCGTGGGAAGTAAGGGAGGTCCAGTGACATATCCATTTTCATGGACCAAATGGAAATTCTGTTGTGTGCGCAGCGGACGCGTTAGATAGCGCTGACCCTAACGGCTGTGTGTGTGTATGCTGAATGGTAAACAGTGTTGAGATGGGCGTCACCCTGACCCCTGGCATATGGGTATCCATTCTGAAGGAGGGTTTTCACAAACACAGCCATGCTGCCAGGCAGGCCCTGGGGACTTTGATTTGTTAATGAATTGCTCTATTGACTTGCATCTTCGCTTGCTTCATTAGGAGACACCAAAAACACTCCCTGTTTTCTTTTTTCCCCCCTCTTTTTATTCTGCCCTGATCTTATGCACAGAGAGGAAGATGTGGGCTGAAGGGGAGGGGGGCATTACAGAATGCTATTGTATGTTTGACTTAAATCTTCAGGCTTGTCATCTGTTTTCCCCCCTCTTCTGTGGCTTCCATTCTTCAGCCCAGCTAATTTGTATTGTGGCAATTTAAGACAACTCTCCAGTGCTCAGTGATGCAAGATAACAAACCTAATGCCCCACTCCCCCTCCTCCCTGTCCTACTCCCCCCACCCTCACACCCCCATCTCAGGCAGGCCATGGCCCAGGACCAGCCTCCTCTAAATCTATTTCCCAGTCCCTCCCCGACCCTCATTACCATGTGGAGACAATAATGGTTTTGTCAGGACGATACCTGCTTTACAAGTAGCAGATTATTGTGTCCCGCCAGTGTTAACACAACAAGTACAAGCCCTCTGTCTGTGGCCATTCCACCGGCTGTCAGCACTCATCCATAATGGCAGTGTCACACCATAACACACAGCACACAAAGACGTGTGACCCTCCAGCTACAGGCACAAAGACATACAGGCTCTATAAGACTTATACAACATATGGCTACAGCATTATGGCCCTTGGTTCTTCCACAACCCACCACTGAGCCAAAAACTCCCTGCCCTTTGTCCAGAAAATGTGTTGCCCCTGGCTGCTAGGCCACACAGTGCCATGGTTGTGCACCAATTACACCATACTTTACCAGGAGTGCCATCTGTATGCCAAATGGGCCATTCTGTCTGGGCATTCTGGCCTGATAGGTGTGAATTTTGCAAGCCTAAGAGTGTATTAAAGACAGCAGGGGCCTTGTATGTGTGTGTGCAAGTTTTTTTTTGTTCTGATGGCGCATTTGTGCTTATGTGTATCTTTTCCATATAGCATATATGCATGCAAGTACGTAGGGTATTAAATGAAATAAAACATGAAATACATCTTTTTTGTCCCTACTGTGTGGGTCACTGTTGCCTACAGCAAATGAAGGCAAACAAAACTGTCCCATATCTAATCTTGTTGAACTTCCAATGACATCTGGAGACATGTTTTTTTTAATTTATTCCTAAACCAACACAATGGAGAATGTGTGTTTTACTCTGGCTAAGGGCTTTTATCAAGTCCCTGTGTAGATGTCTCAAAGGCTCTATTGACAATGCCTCATGCAATACCAGTGCTTACACTGTCCTAGAATGACATGTGAGGAAGTGTAGCAGACTTTGACAGCCTCTTATCACTGCTGCAGACAATACGAGTCATCACAGGGATTGTGATACTGTGTTATTTTTTATCTCTACAGGAAACTGCTGATATTGTTAGAAAAAACCCCACCAATGATGTTCGTTCTATGTGTGTCAATATATTTCCTTCATTTGGTATGAGGGTAGTGCTTAAAAGTACACTAAAAAGACTTTCCTGACTGATTGATGTGAGCCTCTGTACTGAAACACTGTATGTCAGCGGCAGATGACAAGTGAACTTATTTAACTTGTGAACACCGCCTGACTGAGAGAACTTCCTGTGACTGTATATGTGAGGAGGCACTGGGTCAGGTGGAGGAGCTTCCTGCCCTCTGCAGAGTGGTGGACGCCTGCTGTGTGGGTATAACATGGCAGGCCAGGTCTATTGTCTGGAAAGAGGATGTGCTCTGGTGTTGTCTCGCATCCGAGCCGGGGACACACTGCGTATGACGCACGAAAACTCTCACTGGTTAGACCCAAAGAGTCAGGGTGGGGCAGGGCGCTCTTGCTCTGAGTTGAGGCCTGGTATGGTAACACCCCATTTATTCCACCTGCAGCTAGATCAGATCTTATGAGGTCAGTTTTAAATGTTTAATTCTCTCGTTTTAACCCTGCAAATCAATTTGGCCTATTCAGAAATAAACCAGACCAAATGAATTAATGTTTATATGATGCTGTGATGCCCTCGCTTTCCAAACTCTTCAAACTGGTTTATGAGTCTGACTTAAACAGCTGTCATTAAAGTGGCTGATTATAATGACAATACTCACATTATGTCATTCAATTGTGCTATCAAAATGTATTTTCTTCTTTCTCTTGCACAGATAATTCAATTCAATTCAATTTGTATTTATATAGCGCTATATCACACAGTTATCTTAGGGCACTTAGATAAGCAGAACTCCTACCTATAGGAACACAGAGTTGACACCACGAGTATTGGTGTTTGTGGTGGGAGTTTGTTAATTATACTTTGTTGTAATAATTTATTAAACAATTATAGTTTGGCAAAATTCTATGCATTGCATTATTTAAAAAAACATGAAAAGCTATGTATAATCTGCGTCATTGCCATGGCTGAAATAACTCCACTAACTGCAGTTTGCTGACTCAAAATCGACTCTCATTACTCCTAAAACAGCCAAACAAGGATGGAAAGCATTGCTGACATGCTGTCAGTCGTCTCCTTTTGATTACTGAAAAGCTGATTTTTGACATGTAATGTTTTCACCTTTTGAAGAGGACTTGATTTATATCCTTTTAAGTTTTTACTATGCAATGCAATGCCAGTAACAGATTAAAATATAATATATCAGACAGCATTCATACATTCATACCAGGCCTTAGTCCTGAAATAAATAATATCCTATTGTTTCACATGAAATGCAGTCCACGGTTTATGTTCATACTATACATATCAATGAGTGCTGACAGCATAGCATAAGTCAGACAGTACTCATACAGTAGATGGAGCCTGTGCGAGTGTGGATGGGCTGGAAACATTTACCAAAACACCCAAAACAATTAGGCAGGCAGAGTGATGGGGAAGGACAGGGCTAAGCTACCTGGTGGGGCCAGTCACTTCTACAGAGCTGCATCAGAAACAGTTGGGTTTCATTTTGCATGCTGCTGTGCTCGGAGGAATCTCAATATTTATCCAGTTTGTCTGGCCGTGGCACCTGCTGGGGGAGACATTAGTCATTTGTAAGTATTAACATGGGCTTCCCCTCATTCCCTCATCTTCTCTGTCTCTCTCTCTCCTCGTCTTCCTCCCCCCTCTGCACTCTCACTCCCTCCCTCTGTGAGTACACTGTCAGTCATGCGGTAGCCTTTTAAATGTCATCCACTTACTGTGGAGAGCAGTCGCCCCACTTGACAGTTTTATTGGGAGACGTTGTGATGACGGTGATGATAGAAAGAGAGAGAGACAGAGAAATAGAGAGGTAGAACTGGGGGGGGGGGCATCATTGAGTCAAATCAAATTAGAATAATCAGAGTGATGTGATTAATAGGAGTGCCATTGTGGGGTAATCATGCACAGCGATCATCACTGCGGTGGACTTCAAATTAGTGTGCCCTGCAGTGAGGCTTTGATCTGGCAAGCATCAAATAAAGCCGGGCGTCAGGTTGTCACTTACTTAAAGTATACCTTCCCCTTGTCATCTTTTCGCCACACACTAAAAATAGAGACGGAAGACTAAACGTGACAAAAGGCAGAGGTACGGTTGACAAATGATCATGACTGCTCTGTGTGGCACCCGCTACAGTGAGCCACTCAGGAAGGTCTACATTTCAATTTCTTAAGGTGGTTCCTAAGCACAGAGGTAAGAGAAAGAGACAACGCTACAGTGCTAGAAAGGAAGACATCAAAGTGACATTAGCCCTAGTGACTCTTTTTTTTCATGTGTATGTCTGTCAAGCCCAGTTGTGATTGAAACATTGCTGCAGAAAACACCAAGGAATTATTTATCCATGTCTCTTTCTTTGTAATTGTACTGACTTCAATACAAATATCTGAATGAGATATGGAATGTGTTTGTGCTACATTTTACTGCCTCGTCTAGGCCCTTGTTTGATTTTAGTTAGCAGTGCTTACAAATAGGAATGTGATAGATAGACGAGGATGGTCACATATATTGCTACTGCTATGGGACTACTGAAAATCAGACTTCAGAGAAATTTGACTTAGTAGCCAAAGAAAACCTCTCCTTGGTGTCAGAGAATAACATTGGAGAAATAGAGGAAAAGAAAAAGAGACATTTAGGAGCTGCCATGGAACATGTAGTTGAGTTTGTGAAAGCTCAAGTGTCATGGAGATTGTGCTTGGTCTCTGAAACACAGAGCCTGCCTCTCCCCCCACTACAGGAATACTGACATTTTCATTAAAAGGTCACCAATCTTTTCATGTATTCACCTCAGCTTTTAATGTGAGTGGAAAGGTGAGCAAGAGAATGAAGAGAAGAGAAGTGAGTGAGAGGAGGAGAGAGAGAGAGACAGGATTTAGACATGTTCAGAGGTGAAGCGGGACTCAGAGAGATACAAGATCAAAAAGAGAAAAAGACCAAAGCGATCAGTTCTCAGACCAAGGTCAGTGCTATGAGGTACATATCCCCAGCTCTTATCTCATAAAGATACAGAGCTTTGAATGGTTACATAGAAAACGATATGTATAGTTGGCTGCCCTTATAGCATGCACGTGTCTCACACTATGTATTGTTTATAAGGTCTTGGTGTCCTTGCAAAATGTCAGTGTTCATGCTGTCCACATATCAGTGGAAGCAAAGCCCTGCAAGTTTATTGTACATGTTAATTAAAGTGATTCTGACTCTGTGAGCAAGCCAATACTATTTTCCATATCAGTTTTGCTTTCTTCAAGGTTGTTTATAATGCTCCTCATGAAAGGACAGACTCAAACAAACACTTTTAATGGTAAGCCAATGAACCATGAGACTGTGCATTTAAATCAGCATTTATATGTAAAATAATTCAGCATTAGTATGTGAGGATATCCATTACTGAGCTAATACTTTGAAATGAATGCCAAAATAAAAGGAGGCCTTTTAGTTCTCTAATTTACTATGTCGACCGCATGAAGTTAAAAGATGCCCCCATTTAGTTGTTTAAATGAGGATGTAGAAATTTTTCCTCTGAAAATGGATTAAAATAATTTGGCGAGAATAATCATTTAAATAGCAATAAGGACCCAGAGTGTATCTATTGAGCATAAAATAATTTCAAGTATAAATTAAATAGCTTATTACTGCCTTTCATTTCCTTGAGGGAATTGTCTGCACTCCTTTTTTCTCAGCTCCCTTGGTAGATGGGGTAATTTTCTTTGGAGGCTGGTGGAATAAGCGCCATGCAGCTGCATGTTCAGCAGGGAAAGTACATGAAAGTCTCCTGTTTTACACAGTGGATCTCATTCTCCATGCTGTCCATATTTCTGTCTGTCTATCTTGAGACTAAGTGCTAAAGCTCCTTAGTCTAACAGTGTTAGAAGAGTAAAAGAGACCTCGTAACTGCGGCTCAATGCGATTCTCAAGAATAAATCCAAGTCTAATCTTTTATGCCTTACCTGTCAGAAATCCTTCACTCAGTGCGCCCCTGCATTCCTTTACACATTGTCAATATGTCAAAGAATTGCTGAGATAGGTTAATTTCAACACCTGTCAGCTGATATATACCCCAAAATGAAGTTGTGCAATAAACTGGCCTGGGAATGTTTCAGTGCTGGAATGCAGTGTTTGGTGACTGGAGGGAGTGAAGTAGGGGGTGGACAGGCCCTGGCTCTTGCTGTGTGACGTCAGTGTGGTGGCATGGCAGAAAGCTGAGGGCCCGTTTGGCCCTGACAGCTGCGTTTGCCCACAGTAATGCACCCTGCCGGCCGGGGCCAAGGCCTCTCTCCTGCTGTCAGCACACCGATCGGCTTTCATGGATCATCTCTTATCTGCCGAATCTGTCATTGCAGAGGAGGGCTCCTTTTGGGGGGCTTTAAACCGTGCTGCCATGGTTCACAAGCTCCAAGCCCCCCTTATGGATACTTTGCTGTCTTTTCCAATCCATGTCCTGCTCTCTTTCTTTCTTTATCACTCCATCTTGCTCTCAGATGCATTCCGTCTCTGTCATTCCATTTTTGACTCTGCGCTGTTTGTTTATGAGTGAGAGCTAACCTGAGAAGCAGGGTATAGGAGCTGGGGGAGGGTGGATGGTCACAGTGTTGCAGAGTAAGGGAGGGTTCTGGGAGGGAAGAGGCTTTTGTTTGTTTGGACAGATGCGCAGGCCCATCTCTGAACTTCTGTCAGTGATCAAAGGAGCCGATGATGTAGAACAGATTCATGGGCCATGTCTTATCAGCCCTTGCTCCGGCCCTCATCCATCATCCTGAGCCCTCGTCCGTCTCATTCCGATGATGGCACCCTAAACAAGGTGAATTAATCACTGCCGCTCCCGACTTTGGCCAGGTGGCCTCACACCCTCCAGATATCCATGCAGGCTCAGAGGGCTGAGGGAGTACCCAGCGTCGACTCCCAGCCCCCCAGGCCAGCTTTGCTCAGTGCGTCTGCTCCTTTTCCGCCACCAGCCTCTGGTGCTCTTTCAACAGGTCTGCAAAGCTCTTCCAAGAATTTAATTGGTTAAAGGGAGAAGGGCCCTTTGAGTCAAGTTTTCCAAGGCACATGTACAGTAGCCAAATGTACATGTGTATATATGTATGCATGCAGATATGTACACACACACACACACACACACACACACACAAGCACACACACACACACACACAGGGATGTTCCTCAACTTGCATGTGTTATACACTGTATGCACCTGGTGGCCTTTTGGTGTTGATATCTTTCGGTATATATATGTCCTCTTACTGCAGTTACCTTCGGTCACTGGCATCCCCCGTTATTGATTTCAAATGGAAAGTGAGTCATTGCGCTTGTAGAGAATGAAGGGGAAAACGGCTTAAGTGGTTCCTTTGTGTCAGCAGGTTAAGCAAAGTGTTTCACACAGGCTTTTACGGCTAGAGATAGTGCCTTTGTGCCTGAAAAGACTCAACAAATGCCAAATGTGACACCAAAGGGTAATGGCTACACACGAATTGTTTGTCATGCCAGGCTGTACTCTCCTTCAAAAGTTTCAGAGGTGAAAGTAAGACTTTGTCACAGACTTTCTAGGTTAAAATAAAATAATGTATTCCTTGTAGTAGTCAGTATGAGAATCACTTCAGTCACAAAGTGCATTGAATACACAGTGATTTGATATTAATATACTGACTGTACTGATGGTAATAAATTGAAGTATTGATGGGATATTATATGGACACTACACTGTGCATATACCCTTAATTTGAAGACTAACCTACAATATAAGTAATTACAGGAATGAATTATTATTATACAGGAAATAATATTGTATAAAAAAGAGACCTACAAGTACATGAATTTAGGAATGGTTGCTCAATTTTTAGACACGTGACCCTGCTGAAAATCATTTCATGTGTTCTTGGGAGGTTTGTTGTAATATAGGTTAGCAACAGTGACCTCAGTGAATTACCATTATATTGCTGTCCATGCTGGCTCCAAGGGGTGGTTATAGCAGTCTGGGAATGAGGTCAGAAGGTCAAGTGCCAAAGCACAGTGTCATGGAATACAGAGTCAAATGATGGAGCATGTGTGCTTGAAGAGCCTAGCAGATGCAGAAAAAAAAACACACCCCAGACAGAGACACACACAAAGTCAAAGACATTTGTAAGGTGAAATCTTAAGCAAACAGATGTTGACAGGCAGACTACAAGTTCATCCCAAGGTGAGGAGACATAAACACTTGAGGAAGCCATCTTTCTGATGGCTGGACATAGAAGACATTCAGACAAGGCTGTGCGGTAATGAAACGGGAACACACACATTAAGCACCTATCAGCCAACTCAATATTTCTCTCATATTCTCCCATATATGTCAGTATTGCATAACCTTGCTGTCGTCCTTGGCCTCTGAACTGTTAATAAGCCTATTTGTTAAACTGACAGTGGCAGGCAGCATAAGCTTGGTCCCCCTATCCCTCAGAGAAGAAGTCAGTTATCCCCCCCTCTCAGCTCATCTGGCAGAGGTGAGGGGATATCACTCTGAGTGCTGACAGCTCTACTTTAGCATATTCATGACGAGTAGAGTCTCATTTCACAGGTGTATTAAAATACCCCTAACCCCTTTCTCATAGGGAGCCTCGTCTCACACCGCAATGGCCAGACGCCATGCATGAAAATCGATGGGGAAAATATGTAGAAATATAAGCATGCATCAGAGGCCGGGTCAAGAACCTAATTTCACAGTGACACCGGGGGTAATTTGGCTCCAGAAATGTTTGTCAATTCGCCATTCATTTGAGCAGGCATGGCATTGTGAGGCCCCCAATGTGAGTGCAAGGTGGCCAACCTGAACGCCTGTATTTATGGTGCACTCTTGTGAATACATTACTCCTGTCACAATGAAATAAGTGACATACTTACATGCTGTGAGGAGTAAGTCCAAAGGGGTGAGCACTGGGCGAGGGAGAGATAAGAGGAGAGGTAATTAGCACATTCATCTTTTTTATGATATCATTTTTCAGACATATATGATCACAATGTAAATTAGAAATAAGGAGGGACCTGCAGAAAATGGAATTCATTTGGAGTGGGTCAATCGCCCTACAATAGCGGTGCTGGGAGGCCAGGTGTAATTTACGGTGGCGCTTGGCCCTCTCTCTCTCCTGCCATGCACCTGGCAGTGCCTGATACCCTGCTGCTCCCCACAGCTGCTGGGCCTCCTCTCCCACAGATAACACTCTCATCTCCAAATGAGATTCATTTACCGCACAGGAAAAGGAGGAAAGGAGAAGAAAAGAGAGAAGAAAGGAGACAAACCTGCTCTCCCTTTTTGCACCATCTTTCTGTCTCCCTCTCTTGTGTTTCAAGACTAAGCACTTACTGTAATGACATTCTATGGATTATTGATTTTTGATTTGGTTTTTCTGCTCTGCAGATGCCCCCCGTTTTAGCAGAGCCATTACCTCCGTAACGATTAGAAACAAAAAGTTAATTATGTAATTATAAAGCCAATAACAGCCTGCACTGGTTTACCCTGCTTTAGTCGGTTTAAACATTATCTCTTGTGTGCACATCATAACAGGCGGAATGTGAGGAGAGGAGATTAACGCCTTGGAAAGCAGATGCGGAATTTAATTCTCCAGTCCATGGCTGCCTGGGAAACCATTAAGTAATCACAACATTCTCCCTCGATTAAATTTACGGCTGCCACTTTGCACACAAAGGGAAGGGGAAAGAAGAGGTGCATGCAAAGCTCTCCCATTTTTATTGACTGTAACGTCAGTCCCTGCCTGCAGGCACAGATGAATAAAACTGTTAAATAGGGTGCCTCAATCTGTCAGAAAATGAAAAGTTTGAGTGGGCAAAATAAAATCTAAGTAAAATAACAAAGGAGGGGGTATGTTGCGATGTGTTAGGCCCGATAAAGCTCACTCAGAGCGGGTGGAATAAATGGGGGAGCAAAAAGATGCACTTGATATTTCCCCATTATTTTCAGTCATTTTACTCTACCACAAATGATTTTTGTCCCCAGCAGCTACAGATAAGGTTGACGGAGAGAGGAAGTGGCTGAATTGGACTTGGTTTAAATGGATTAAACACACATACAGAGGCACACCAACATGGGCCTACTTTCAGTGGGCACGCACACACACACACACACACACGTATGTATCGACAACCTAGAATGCATACAGTAAGTGTGACTAATTACTTAAGGATTGGTATGTGAGGAATTAATATGGCCTTGAAATGATATTTATTTAATGTTATGGAGTATAGCTGGTTAAAACAGCCCTAGAGGGATAGAGGTCAAAGGGGCGGTCTCCTTCTACATACGAGCACTTAAGGGCAGAGAGAGGGTCCTGCTCTGATTAATTGGGTAATTCATTAGTTTGGTTAAGTCGTTTAGTAAGATGGGTGAAATGAGGGCCTATAACCTGAGGGCTCTGCAGAGCACTAGCTACAGACGAGGAGGAATACTGTGGCTAATGCAAGATAACAACATCAAATGAACTGTGAACAAATACACATCTATAGAGCCATGAGCCAGATTGGCTGTGCTTCCAGGAAAATGAGCAACAAACAAAGGCAACGCATCTACACAAAATGCCCTTTGATATTATATGACTTTAAAAGTGTTGAAAATTACAGAGGAGCAATTTGTTATGGGGACGTGTTTCCAGAGCCCATATTGACAAGCAGTAATCCTACATGGAAGTTCAGTTATGTGTTATTGACTGTTCTGCTGAACGGGGAGGTTGTATGTTAAAGGGCAGTTCCTTATGCTGTATTTAGATAAGCTTTACTTCAAAGGGCCTGCTATCATCTATCATGCTTTTTAGGTTATCATGCTGTAAGGGGCTCTAGCTTTGGTCTGACAGTCTGATTGCTGAGCAGTGTAGATGTACATGTGTTGTGTGTAAATATGACCCTGTTTTTACATGGCTATATTTACACATGCTTCTTTGAAAGAACTTCCTTGAATGTTTGGAAACCCGACTCAGACATCCGACACATATACTGGCTAATGCATGCTTGCGCACGCACATACACCTGCATATGCAAACGCCAGCACACACACTGAGTCACACTCCTAGCTCCTTTTCAGACCCATACAGGGCCCAGTGTGAGTGCCAGCCTGTTGCTATACTCCCCTCCACTCCTGTCCATCAGTTTCTTCCCAGGGGCCCCCAGTCAAACCCTAGGGGCCTGGGGCCTGCACTTCCCCACTCCCTCTTCGCTCAGCGCAAATGCCAGGATCAGGTTGGTGAAAGGCAGCAGTTTTTTGTGTACAGTGGACAGCTGGTACATTCCAGATAAGAGCTGAATTTAAAGTGAGTACAAAGGCAGCAAGCATGGGCTTCCTCTTTGTCTACCCTTGCCTATTGATGAGCTTCTCAATCAGGCCCAAATGGTTTGTTTCTACAAGCATCCGCACAATATCATAACAGCACTGGCAGAGAATAGCTGTGTCTGGTTCCTGTTTAGACCTGTTAAGCCTGTTCAAGGCTTTTCATGTTACACCAGACACTAAAAGGACTAAGTGGGATGATGGATTCAAATACAGAGGTTAAAATCCAAGTACATTTGTACAGACTCAGTCTTTGAGTGAACAGTTACTCCAAGCAAATCTTAGCAAAAAATAAAGCATTAGCTGAACGCTCTTCTCCAGTAACACTTATTCTTGTATTCATAATTCATAAATGAATAAATATGCCACCACAGTCTTCTGTTGGTAACATTTACACAAGGAGCAGTCAATATTCTGTTGTAAAAAAAAAGCCATCTTCACCAGCATCAGGGCTGTTGTTCAGCTTTATAGAGCTATTTGATGACCATAGCAGACATTCTCTATCTTTCAGCGGCTCCTAAATTACTCCAGGACCCGTGGAGCTTGGTTCAAACACCCACCACCTGACCTACACCTCTGCTGGGGACCCCTGAAACACTTGGTTCCATCTCTCCATGTCACAGGAATCTGTCCAGCCAAACCAACATGCCATACTAGTGCTACAAATAATAAGTTTTGTGCATACCAAAATACAATTTTTTTTGTAGTGTATATTTAACACAAAAACATGCACTCAAGAACATATTCAGTTTAGCTACATACACAAGCAAACACACTCACAATGCATAATGCACACACAACCGAGCAAGCAAGCAAGAATTCACTTTCTCTAAAAAGCCCAATTCCTCCCCGAGTCCCTTTTGAACCAGGTCAAAGCCCCCACCCACAAGCCCCAGCAGAAAGGATGGGAAAACTAATGACTACAATAGAGTGTTTGCATTTTTCTTGGGCCTGAAAAACACAAAGAACAAGGCCTGTGACAAGCTCCATTATTTGGTTGCTCTGCCAGTAAGGAGACAGCTCCTGCTGGAGAGATGAAAGTGGGGGGTGTGGGATAGGGAGGACAGGAGAATGGAGTGTGTGTGGGTGTGGGTGTGGGGTGTCAAGAGGGCCACGGAGATGGCAGGTGATGAGGATGGTCCCGCCCTCGCTGCCATAACCCATGTCGCGTGGAGCTACGTGCCCATCAGCACAAAGACAAATTATCGCAGGGGGAATTTCACGGACAGGAAGAATCTGTCACCTAGTGGAACCCTCCCTCTTAGGGACTTCACACAGCCATTATGAGCTTCTTTAAGGAGGGAAAATTTACTGAGAGGCCGGCGTCCAACACCCCCAGCGCAAAGATGGATGGGGAGGAGGAGGTGTGGGTCAGAAGTTAGAGGGGAGTTGTTTTGCTTTTGCTTTTTTATTGTGTCTGGGGCATACTCTTAAGACCTATTACTCTTCCTTGTTTTAGTAGTTGCTCTTATTTATTTCAGACTGTTGCTGAGCAGCCATAGACAAAATGTTAATAAAATGAATAAATAAATAAAAAGTGCATGCTATTTTTACGTCATTTGATTTAACTATAATTCATACATTTGTGTCTCGTTTTACATGTAGTGTCCTAATGAGGTGTAAGCAAGTATTTTAAATGTAAGATCTGCATGTACGATGTTTTTCAAATTTGGTGAAATTTCGTCCCTGTCCAACAGCGAGCATGAGGATGTCAGCCTTCCCACTGCTTCTGTCTGTGACATACAGCCTCCCAGAATTTGGACTGTTCCCAGAAAGCGCATGAAGAATCCTGCAATAATAAATAATACCACTCAATTGGGTATTACGCGTACTTAGAGATTTAGATTTATAAATTAAGGCTTTGTGTTTAATTGGCAACTCCCTGTGAGAGTTAACAGTGTGTTGAATGTGCACTTCATGGATAAACTTAACATTAAGCCTCTAGATACACAGGCAACAGTTGTTGGGAAATGCAGGCAAACACATGATGTCAGGCATTGTAAAGAAAGGCTGTTCCAACAGGAGGGCTGCTAGTGGTGATAAATGTCTTATTTATTCAGCATATTAAAGTGCTTACTATGGGGCTTGTACTTTCACCCCAAATGGAAATGTGAGAACAAGAGGCCTTTTAACTCCAGCAAGAATTTCCACTCCTATATTCAACATATAAATCATCACTAATGTCAGGAACAAAGTCAGTCAAAGCTCCAAAGAAAACAAACATGAAAACCCAACATGTTCAAAGACATTTCACCTGAAAGAGTTTTAACAGAGGTCAAGAAGGGAAATTGTTTTAATTTTTATTTTTTTGGGAATGTTTTTGTCATGAGAAAAGTAGAGCGCACTACTTATTCATCGACCTTGTACATACAACGATTAAAGTCATTTCGTGGACCATCCAAAGAAAAGAAAATTAGTCCTTGTAAAACTAAACGAATTCATTACAGGTTGGCAAACATGTTTGTTGTATGGGGACAGAAATCACATTCACCATCAAGAGGTATCCCCCCCATGTTTTCCGCACCGTGTCTGTATCATTCATGAGACCACAACATGTGTAATCATGCTCAATATTTTATAACAGGTTGTATTACAACTTATTCTCATTCAGAGTGTACGCATGTATCCAAACATCTCACCCAATAATAGGAACAATGGGGCTTTAAGTTGTTCGTGGAAAGAAGCCACATCTATTGTGTTCAAAGATATCATTCCAATTGAACCATTATGACATCGCCTTTTAAATTTGTCTTGGCCAACACAAAAGACCAGTGGCCCTTTAACAAATGTGAAGGGGATTATTCTATTCCTTCAACTTCGAACCCCACAGCCTTTCTCCTCTCTTTCACACAGGGGCATGAACTTGGATGGGTCCTGCTTTCCCCCCTGCTGAACACCACATTTTAAACACACAGCCACAATTGGCTGGATTAACCCACTCCCTGCCCCCTCTGCGAGGAGCAATCCTATGGACTCAACAACCCCTACCATGCTAGTAACCAGCAGAGGTGCATGCTAACTGGATCATAGTCTGTGAGAAGACAAAAAAAAAAAAAAAAAGAAAGACAAGTGTCCCTAACTTTTCTCATGTCACTTTCTCTCACAGCCCCCAGGGTGGATGGGTACAGGCCTCACTTAAAAGAAACTCCTTTGAACTGGATTCATGGGCCATTTGCATAAGCAGATTTGGGTGAGGAGAATGGAGGGGTATTGCGGCTGGTCGGCTGGTCATTAATATGCCAGCTAATTCAGCACATTGTAAGCCCATTGATGCTTCACTAAAGGGCAGTTATCCCATTGCCATTGTTTAGGTCTGAACCAGTCTCAGCAGTTGTTACAAATTACATACTTAATTGATTTAAAATCTGCCATAAACTGCACAATGAGGGGAGATATGCCAATGGTGGATGACAGAGCAATGCTGAGTGAGAGTTTTTTTTTTTTAACACAAATTTTAATGTCTGTCTAATAAATGAATGGGCTTGCAAACAGCTGGCAAACGGTGTTTGTGAGATAAACATCATAAGCAGATACTTTGCCAGTCAACCCCTGCTTATTTTACAGCGTCACTAACATAAGCACACATTTCAAACATATTTGCAGACTCATTTTCAACGCTTTTGTAAAATGATGCCCATCAATCCTGTCTTTGACTGCCGGACTGATTTTCGTCCAAGATACTTTCCAAAGATAACACGGTGCAAGTGATTACTGCGGGACTGTTTGTGCCATCATGACTCAGCCATGGTAATGCGCACTCCACATTTTCACACTCAGCACCAATTAGTGGCTGCAACAAAGCCTGACCAAAAATAAACATTGCAGTATTGCATACTTATTACTACAATAAGACGTAATCCATGGGATATGCTGAACAATATTAGCTTTTCAATTACTCCTCAGAGCCATTGAATGGCAGTCCATTGAAACATAGAGCAGCCCCCCCGACACACACACACACACACACACAACCTGCCCTCCACAGGCTACTCCAGAATAGTACTTGAGATGTGAGAGCCTTAAACATAGCACCCCTCAGCATACACACCAGTGGCTCCTCACTCCTAGCCCTCTGTTTCTCTCCTTGTTTATTCTGCTCTCCTCCTTTTCACGGCTACAGCTCTGCCTCCCTACTCTGAACAGCACTGATGCAAAGGGTACAGACAAGTGTGTGTGATACAGCGGGCTGGGTGGAGAGAGAAAAACATGATGCAATAATGTTTTGCAATAAGCAAAGCAAACAGTGAGGCAATTACGATCATGAGGATGGTGTTAATGGTGCAACGAATTAGAGAACTGGTGATGGTGGCAATAAAAGTGACAGCAACGATGATGAAAGTGGGGATGGTGGTGGAGGAAGAAGAGGAGGAGGAGGAGGAAGTGGCGCTGCGTCTCTTCCTGAGATGCCCCACCTTTTGTGAGGCCCTGACCCTCTCTTCAGCAGTTGCCATTGTCAGCGAGTTCTTCGAGGGGTTTGAATGCTGCGGGGGCCTCTGTGTATTCTTCCCCCACTCTCTTCAATCTCCTGCCGCTGATAGTGCCACATCAAAGCTGGAGGAGCTGTGCTTTGTGGGGCCTTGGTCCCTTGACTCTCAACATGTGGTTTTGTGGCTCTGGACATCGGCACCTTTTAACCCATTCTGTCGAGATTAGGCATCGCCTTCAATTGGGCATTAGTGAAACTATAGTAACCAATAAGAAGCTTGTCGCTGAATGGAAACTATGTATCTTGTCACAGTGGAGCTGTCGGAACATCACGATCCCAGACAAGTTCCTCGGCAGGATTTTGGCTGCCTGGATGGGGGCCCCTTCTTTTCATGCTGACACCAAGTAAAGTCCTTCCACACACACGCACAGACACACACACACACACACACACACACACACACACACACACGCACACATTTTTGCAACCCAGGCACTGTAATGGTAATTTATATTCAACACAAAGAGGGGGAAACATTGTTTTCCACAGGGCACAAGCATTTAATTATCTCAGTTTTTTTCATGTCTTGCCTACAACAGTGAGTGAGAAAATTGGACCAAAATGAATAACCAACAACAGTTTAAGGAAGGGGAGGGGGAGAATTGCTGCACAAAATGACTAAGGGTGTAGGGTTTGGAAGCCTGGGAAATAAACAGGAACTAATGGAGTGGGTCTCTGCAGCAGTCTTGGCTGGCACAGGGCTGGTCCTGGGGAGAGAGGAAGAGCAGGCGGAGGGCCAGGCAATGTCGTCGGCCCCCAGCTTCATTAAGAGGTGCAAACACAGCTCCACAGTACTCAGGCCTAGGGCTCCATCAGTCAGATCCTGGCCTTAGCCCGGGCTTAACATGAGCTAAAGACTCCAGACATCACACACTCATTAAAGCCAGGCTCCTGGAGCAACTGTCACTGGCTAGCTGCTCTCCGGCAACTGCTCTCTCCAGATTCCTGTTGAGGGGAATCTTCACACATCCCCAGGTCGGCTCTCTCTGCTACAGCACCAGTCAACAGCTTGGATTAGTAAAGCTAGTATAGTCAAAACATTTATTCACCAAACAAAGCCAGTCTGCCCTTTGCTGGCTTAACCCTACCTCTGCTATCAGATGGTCATTTATTTCAATAATAGTGATGAAAAGCAAGGAAAATGTTCAGATAGTTCAAACTACCAACTGATGGCTCAATCTTTCAGTGTGTACATGATGTGAGGTGCAGTTGCATGCAAACTACACAGTGACTCTGCAAAGCCATGTTAATGCCATCAAATATACACATCATAGCGTTGACACTTGGCTGGTGCTTTTTGTCTGTCCGTTTTGTTATAAAGCCCCAGTTACAGTGTTCAATTGATGCTGCTCAATCGACACAAGTCTCACACTGGCTCAGGCAGAGCAGAGAGAATCAGCATGAGGGTGGATTGATTTTTGGCTGGGTGCGGACAGTGAGCGAGGGACAGTGGGCCTCCAGACAGAAGCTTGGCTGGACTCTGTGAAGACTGGAGCCTTCTGTGAGGTTGCCTGCCCCGCCACATGGAGTGCTCCAACAGTGACCCTGCGCAAACTGGCAACTGCCAACCGTCTGCTTCCGTCTGCTTGGCATATTTGGCCATTTAGTGGGCGCTTGTGAAGATCAAATGGGTTAAGATCACCCCTCTTAGTGAGCGGAGAAAAAAGAACATCAAAAAGGTGTAAATTTCACTTCCCCACTTTTGATTAAGTCAAGCATGAAAAGAAATGTAATACTCTCAAGTGGCAAGGGTTTACACTATTGATGCTGTTACTTCTGCTTCAGGAGGCCCAATCAGCCGACAGGGAGCTGAGTAAACTCGCCCTGAGTTTTAGGGGAGGCCAGATGGAGGGCTTTTGGTGTGCCTGAAAAGACAGCTTAAGAGCTCGCCTCCTCAATCCCACTCAATACTGACTGTGTGAAATCCTGGCCCTGGCTAACCCCCCAACCCACCCGCCTTCTCCAAAGCTGGTGGCTACCACCATATGGGCTTGTTTAAAAACTCCCACAGGCTGGTACAAAGCACAACAACACAGTTTTCATATCAAGTACTCTCTCAAAGAGGCCCCCCCTCCGACTCCTTCCCTTCCGATTCCAAAGGCTGTCACGGGTTCTGCTCTGATTAATAGTTGGTGTTGGCCGTCTGTTTTGGCAGATCATTTTCTGCGATGATTAATATGAATTTACCAGCTCAATCCAGATTTCATATGTTACAAAAGGAACTGCTGATTGACTGGGTGTTTGCCTTCTCACCTACAAAAAAAAAACACACTGCCAAATATTGGAGAGATATTAGTCTGGTGACCCTCCAGAGTAACATTGCACCTCCTTGCTATGCTTTGTTGCGACAGCCTCACACAAAGCAAAAGTGAAGTAGAGCAGTGCCCCTGGTAGTATGTGGTGGACAGCAGAATGGAATGGCTTTTGTAAAGACTTAATAGAATCTTTAACCGTTCCAACAATCCACTCCCATGGAGTTGCATTAAGTAGATATTGTAAAGGGAAAATGACCTAAATAGCTCAACATCAACCTCATTAGGCATGCAGGCAGGGCCTGGGCCATTTCATGGTGGAAGCTATTGTCAAGTCTCACCCCAGGTAAGCATTAAATTGCAAATGATACCCTGAAAGGCAGAGAGGAGAGGGCAGAGAGGGAGAGAGAGAGAGTGACTAAAGCAAACACAGAGAAAATGGTTCTCAGGACAACAGAGAATGAAAAGGCGGTTGGAGGAGCTGCTCTGACCGTAAAAAATCCAATACATCACAGCTTTTGGGGAGCAAATTCCACTCGTCTCCTAAGTGTCTTATTTGTAAGCAATGCTGAGCACAGGCCAGTGTAGAGCGACAGAGAAGAAATAGAGAGGGAGCAAGAGAGAGAACCTAATGACAGACTGATAGCAATTACTTGTGCCCGTCAACAGCTCCTCTCTCTTCCAGCATTCCAGGGGAAAATTAGACAAGTGGGAAAAATGAGGCAAAAGAAAAGAATAAAGGAGTTGAAAACAGTTTAGATTGGGTCTGAAGAAGTAGTCTCTGTAGTCTCTCTTTCCACTGTCACAAACTTTCCAGCGAAGTCTATCTCTCAGCAAATCAATAGCCGCATCCTCTGAGCCAAACAATCTTCACCTAATGACCCCTTGGATCAACATGTTAATAAAGTGGTCTCTGAAGAATAGTTTGCAACTGCAAAGTGCTCTTGTGAGTGACATTTAAAGATGCTCAGAAATGGGAGGCGTGCTCCCCGGCGGAACTGCTCTCTGTCACCCTTCCTGGTGAGAAATTGTACCTTTGCATATTCCTTGTCACCGGTGGCATAAGTGAAAGGACCCCCGAGGACAGTGTTAGTCACTCCTTGCCTTGTGGAGTGGAGTAAATTAAAGCAGGGATTAGGGCAGGCGAAATTGTGGATGACAAGCAAGGCGGTAGCAGCCACATCAAGTGCTCTTTAGGCCCATATGTCTTCATGAAACGCCGCAGTAGGGGCCACCAGTGAGTCCACTGCACAGCAGTTTAGTTTATTCAAGCTGAAATAGGCATACGCTCCTGCTCTGTCACTCCATCTATCTTTCCGTTCCTCCTCACATGTGTACCAACACACACACAGTCCTGCAATGTAATGTAAATGCACACATGCAGTATGCTTATATGCCAGAGTAGAAAAATAACATGCATCTGTCCCTGAAGTTTCATCATCTAGGCAGATCTGTAGATCCTCCTGCCAACCAAAACAAAGAAAATACTAATATTATAGGGCAAATAAGGATGTCAGTTTCCACATTAGCTTAATACTAAACTATTTCTTCTTCAATAGCAACCAAGTGGCATATTTTCCTTCCTTCTTTATCTTTATTATCTACTCATTCTTATGCCCCAGTAGTAGTAGTAGTAGCAGTAGTATCCTAAAACAAACAATAAACCAAAAGAAATTAAACATGAAGTTGTGAGGAAGCTATTTTGACACTAGTTAATCCTTATTCTCCATGGTCTATGGACCTTAATCTGCTTCCAGTAGCAGTGTGGAATATACTAACCTTTAGGGCTGAAAAAGAGGTATGTTTCTTGTGGCTGCCTTAGATGTAAAATTACCATACAATTACAATATATTGACACACATAAATCATTTTAGTTTTCCAGCACAACTGCGGGACTGTGTTGGATGTATTAATTAGCAAATTCCTCATGTTGTGGCCCGGCAATTGTTAACATTTAAAAAAAGACTCTCCAGCCACTACACTCCTGCAGATAAATGTCCTCTGGCTAGTAGCTGAAAATATCAAAAACAACTGTGACCGCGTATGAAAGAGAATGTGACGACACCAGCCGGGTGGGAGGCAATGGTGAGCATGCTGGGAAATCCAGAGGCATTCAAAATGTGAATGCGTGCATTAATCTTTTATCAAATGTGTGTTGTGTGTGCACACGTTCACTTAGGTGGAAAAACCTCAATGCCACATTTGCACAGTGTGCCCTGTCAGCCATCCAGGCTACAAAGGTGATGCTTGCATTTTCCGCACAATATCTAATGCAGTTTGTATTGTCTTATCTCCAAAACCCCTGACTTACCTGCTTCAATTTCAAATACGGGCAAATATAAGGCATAACAAGTATGGTAAAATATAAAACTTTAGTTACGTTTTATATCAAATTATTTTAATACTCCTAAATGTCCTTGTTTACATCTCCCCTTAATGGTTCTTATTGGATTATGTTAACCCTCCCTCTCATCTTGTATGCAGGTGTAGTGTTAAATTTATGAGAGCTCAGTGGGAAGCAGCCAGTGGGTGATCTAATGAAAGTCACTCTGCTGCCCTACAGAGAGGTCAAGCTTTTACACCTGGCCATAACCACATGGGGCCACACTGCATGCATGGCCTTGGAAATGACTGTCAGATAAGGAACTGCATAATTTAGATGCAGGGATCACACCAGCAGCAAAGCAAGAGGAAGGCGACAACAGAGAAAAGTCAGGTTATTGAAAGACATGCAGCTATTTAAGCATTATTTCTCATAGAGTTATACTCTATTTCTAATAATTATTTAAGCACCTTTTGTCAAATCAGCATAAATAGAATGTTGAAAATATTTCTTAGTGTTTGACCAGCTAACCAGCTTAAAATAATAGAACATTTGGGTAAGTTAACCAGGACAACTTGTTGCAAGTCAGGTGTCAATCTAAACAAATTGCATAAAACTGAGTTTCGTGATGCTTTTTAATTTTCTCTCCCATTTTCCTGTGATAACCCTACATATACAGTGTATCCCTCAAATTTTTAATGTTTGCAAGCATGATTCCACCCTACATCTTATCATCCTATATCTTTCACCAACTCTGATCAATTTTTTAATTATTTTAAATGCAAGTTGCTGGTAATATGTATGTGTGTATTGCCACTATCACACCAGAGGATGGCAGAGTGGTTGATGAGACTTGGCTTCATGAAGCTTGGCTCCTGACTGTGGCTGCTTTGGATGCTGGGGAGGGCTTAAACAGTGAGCTTTGGGCCCCATTAAGCACTACAAAGCCTGCTTATTTTCTCAATTCCACACCTCCCTTTAAATCATCCCGCATTCTATGAATTGAGAAAGAAAGAAAAGCAGAGGCAGATAAATCGAACTCCGAGTGGCATCTGGCATCACATTTCAAAGGTATGTCAAAACATACCCAGAGGATGTAAGTGACAGTTTTGACACTAATTCTGAGAATCAAATAAATAGGAGTGTATATATATAAGAAATATCCTTCCATTCCATTCAGATGATCATATTGGACAACCATGAAGGAGCAATGGACAGGTATAATGACGGGATATTTTTCTGCATAATCTATTGAAGTAACACTGCTAGGGATAAATGGGTCCTTTAAAATGTGTATCACACAAAGAAAAGTTCACTGGCTACATGAAACCTTCCAACAGCACAGCGATCTATAGGCTGCTAACTCGTGTTTCCAGTAGCATGCATCCGTCCATCTGGCTGCCGTGTCCAGGTCTCTGGCCCCCACAAGCAGTCTGTGCAGCTAAACTCCACGCATGGTCTGATCCTCTTGGCAGCCAACGATGCAGCACGCTAATGAAGAGGTAATGAGCCAGCAGATCCCTGCGATCTGCACGGGGGCCACAGTGCAAAAGTTTACGTTCCCAGGACATGGAGGGAGAGCATGCCGAACAAGCTGCAGGATGAAAGCTGGGCCTGAGTCGGCCGCATAGATCTACAGCCACAGAGGGGATTACAGACACCTACTTCCAGCTTAGGCTGGAGTTTTTGAAGTTTGGGCATAGGAGGGGAGGGATCCCTTTGGCAGAGTCCTGTTTGATTCTGGTGGGAGTCCGTCTCTAATCCCCCCTTCCCGTTCTCACCTTCTGCCTGATCCACTGCAGCCTCTCATCCCCGTGGTCCAGGATCATTATCCACCTTGGCCAAGGGGGCTCCCCCTCATTAATTTCCCTAAGCAGATTACAGAGTGTGCGTTTGTTGTTGTTGTTTGAGCCATCTGATTTGCCTAAGCCCTTTGTTTTTTCATCTGGTTTACACTTTAATGCCCCCCGAATGAGTTTCAATGACGGGGGGGATCAACCTGACCCACTGGCAATGCAGCAGAGAACTTAAGAGAAGCGAGGCTAGCCCGAGGGGTTGGAGGAAGAGAGGAGCATATATCACTCTCCTCTGCAGATTTAGATGTTCAGAAGGAGGAGACAAGCGTTGATTTAACCTCAACTCATCTCCTCAGACTGAAGCTAAGGACTAAATGGGAGACTGGATCAGTAGCTGCATTCAGTAGACCAGTAAGGACCACACGCCCACCGTTAACGTCTCTGAACTACAAATGACACAGCTGCTGTGCCAAACCGGACCTAGCTGTCTCCCCACAGCCAAATACCCCTCTGAAAAATGAACCCTCAGAGTGATGTGGTCAGTTGGCAGGCCATGCAAGCTCCTCTCTGAATTTGGGGCTGTTTGTACAATCCAAAGCTGGAGGGGAATTGGTTTGCAAGGACCGCTTGGTCGCTCTGGTCGCTCCATCTTCTCCGTGTGACATCTCATTAGTAAGATGAGCGCAGCCTGACCTGGGTCCAACAGCACTTGGCAGTCCAGTACGCTCTGCCGTCTGACACACCTCTCACACATCATTATCAGCTATTAGCCACAGTGAGCTGAACATTATGTAATTAGTCCAGCTTTTCATAAGCAAAGAAGGTGGAGGGGCGTGTCCACTGGCATTGGACTGACTTCCTCACCCAGAAGTGACAATTCTGCATTCAAAGTGTTCCTTCTTTGATCTTTGGGGACCCAAACCAGCAATCTTTGTCAAAACTACTCTCAAATACATTATGAATCATGATTTAAATCTACTTTAGAAACAGTTTTTTATGAAAACTTAACCGTTCACAGGTATTTAATCACTGTGAGAGACAGAATTATTTATATATTTTTGTTTATGACAAAACAAATTGAGTTTTGTACGAAACCACAGTTTAAATCTACAGAGGCACAGCTACAAGCGAGCAAGGGTAAAAAAGGGCAGGGTAAACATACAATAACAATCCACCATCAATCACACAGGCCCTTCCCCCATCCAGAATCTACCTGGTTCCTATCTGCAGCAAACAATTCCATACAATTAATCTGACAAAGCCAAATGTAATTGATTGATAAGGGGCTGAAGGGTCGGCACTAACCTTTCTGGGTTGCATTTGTCTGGGAGCACAGACGGACAGTGCAGATGTCATCAGGCCCATCAACGGGCCAGACTTTATCAGGCCCTGGGATCGAAACATAGTCCTTTTGGAGTACGGCCAGCATCATCCAGAGAGGGAAAGCAGTGAAAAGGTGGAGCTAATGGGACACTCTTGTACACCTCATCTCCAGCTAGATCTAACAGGCCGCGCCCATGCGTTCTTTAAGGTCACAACTGACCCTACATTTGTCCTCTTTTCAAAAAGACTGTCCTTTAACACACAGGGTAGCCAGAATATTTGCTTGTTACATGATGATTTTCTACTAATCTTTTCCTAACTCACATTTTTTCATTAACTCCAGCAGCGCACAGAGAACCAGACAATGGTTGTGACTAGAATTCCTGAGTGAGAATGAGGAAAGATGTTGGTTAAATAAACACAGCCGTGTTTAACCTACAATGGTGTCCACAGCTCAGCACAGATCTGCACCTGGAAAATGTTGTGGCCTGTTTTCTCCTGACCTGCAATCATAGAATGGCTGTCTGTGTATATCTTTTCATTGCAGGGTCAAAGTAGTGCGCTGAATCACACAGAAGCTGTCCTCTAAATGGCGACAGAACCCGGGTATTTGGTCTTGGTTTAGACTGCGACATAAAAGACACAAAAACATGGGAATAAACTGTTATTTATGCACGCACAAGCAAAGTATTTGTATATGGCTGCCATTTGCAGTAATTGACCGTCTGCAGCTGACTCTGCATTGACCACATCCTCACTTTATGCAGCCTTGTTTGCTAAACCTGGACTGTCTGTTACATGGGTAATATGCATTGTATGTTAATGTTTTGAAACTAGACAAAACATTTTTTAGCTTTTATATACCTAGGAGAGATCTGTTTTAGAATTGCCTTGCTTGCATTTGCTTTTCTATAAAATAACTTGAAATAAACTTGAAATCCTCACACGTACACACAGTTATTCAAAACAAATAGACTTTTTAAAATGCATTAATTAAAATGATGTAATATATTGACAGTGAATAAAAGCAATACATGTTATTGGATACATTATCCATGTAAATTATTTAATAATTGTTGATTTGAAGGTGTCTGCATTGATTGTCCCACGTCCAAATGATAATTTCATAGGCAAGTAGCTATGTAAGTTTGCAAAAGAGTGCCTGTACTGAACAACAGCTACAGCTACAAACTCATATAATAAATACAAAAACTTAATTCTTAATCCATTTGGTTTCATATTCAACCCTCAATACTTTTCTATGGAGATGAACAAGGCACTGTGCCTTATGATTTGTGGTTGTGAAAAAGGAATAAGGTTGATCCACTATTGTCAACCATGAAGAAACTAGAGACTTTGAGTTGACACATGGGAAATGCAAGACAATTGTGCACATATGTGAAACACTTAAAGCTCTGTCTGAACTTTTACTGGAAACATTTCAATTGTTTTGGTCATATTAAGCATTTAAATATCAAGACAGTGTATTCAATTTAACCTATATTCTTGACAATTTTACAAGATGGCATCTCTGACCTTCAGACCATAACTAACCAAAGCTTATCCCGCTCACTTTACAGTCTCTCTCTGCTCCCTTACCCTGGCGATCTCCTTTTCCAGTAACTGGTTCCACATCTGGAACCTGGCCCCGATGAACACCCCACTGTGAGCGTTTAATTACTACCCATGTCAAGCAGGGGATTATCTACCTAAATGTCTGGGGTTGGCTATAACTTGCCTTGTATTTCTCACTACATCCTCTGAGCTATACTTTTTCATTTCTTTTGAGATTTTGTGTTCTATATGGCAGTATCACCCTTTTGTCTGACTGGACTGTAACTCTGCACATTTCACTGCTGGAAAGATTGTATTTTCATAAAACTGCACTGTCTGTGCAGTAGAAAGATGTATGAACATGTTTGAAATTGGTGTTAAATGACCACAAAAAAGGGCTGTGGTATTCCCTTTTTGCTCAAAAGGTACAAAAACCTACAACAACCAGAATGCACCAGAATCCAGGATGCAGTGTATGTGCTAAGCTAGTCTTGAACGGGCCTTTGTTGAATTGCATATACTTCCCACATTGTAATGATACAAAGCTAGTTGAAAATCTGTAGTTTCCCTTTAAGCGAGTGAGACACAGGCGGAAGATGGAGTTAAGGAAGGAGGGTGAGGCCCACAACCACACTGGGATTCAGTGGCAGAGGGAAGCTGCAGGCGGTGGCATGGGCTCCCTAACGGCCTCACCCCACTGCTCCCGCAAATTCGGTAAACTTCATGGAAATTTAATAAGTGCCGCTGCTTTGTGTTCACCCGCAGAGCCAAGGCCCGGTGCTGGGAGGCACATGTGCGATGGTTTACCCACAGACACTCGCCGGCCTGTTTCTGAGGCAGACACAGGAAAGTCCCTCTTAGGGCTGCGGCTCTCTGAGCCAGAGAAGGAGCTGTGACCCCAGGGGCCGTGCTGCTTCAGCCAATATAGACTCTGTACGTCCTGAGGGGGAATAATATGGGGGGCTGGCCTGGGCCTGTTTCATTTCCCCTCCTCTCTCTCTCTCTCTCTTTACCTCCCTTCAAAGACCCTGCTCAGCTGCTCCTGCCAGGCTACAGAGCTCTTTGAGTTAAAAGGACAGCAATTCTCATTTGAAATCGTTGCCTTTGCTCCCTTGTCTCTCCTTTTTCAGAGGCTGGCTTCTGCTGGCTGCACCACACTGAGCAGTGCTCTGCCATGACAACTAAATAGGCCCCCTAATACCACTTCATAAAGCCAAGGAGTATCCTCCAGGCAAGGAGCTGTAAATTAAAGACATAAATGTTGCCTTCATGGAAAGTGCAAAGAGTGAACCTTCCACTAAAATGACAGGAGTGGCTTAACAGTCCAGGCTAAATGATACCTTAACCAGGCATCATTTATAGGCACGTCCTATGGTGAGAAATAAATGGATCTCCGGGTTTTGAAGACTGTGAACAGAGAACATGTTGCTGTGTATGTGCTTTTGTGTGTGTGGGTGTGTATGTGCGTCACTGGAGGCTTATCAACAAGTGTTGCTAAGTAGGATGATATTAGCTATTGGGTGAGACTACAGATAAGAGATTAATTCTATTCTTTGGCGCTCAGCCTGAAACTGACAATGCTAAGGATTCTGATACTAAAATAAAGATAAAAACCAAAGTGTGTAATCATAAGTCCAGAAAGTACTCTCACTTAACGTACCCATCAGGTGATATATAATCTAACTTGCATGCAGCTGGTACACATGAAGGATGTATTTCATTTCCAACTGTCATCACTCAGCCCTGTCCATCACAGCCACATAAACAGTTTTTGTCAGTCTCATAAACAGTTCAGCTGCCCCCTTCCCCCTCCCCCGGCGGTTTACCTTGTCATTGTTCATTTTCTAAGAGAGAGATCCCACAAGAATGACAGATGAGGAGGAGAAGAAAAAGACAACATGAAAAAGGATTTCTTCTGGCTTTCCCAAACACACAAAAAAAGGAAAAAAAAGATGTTATTCTGCTGTGTATTTAGTCTCACTCCCTTACCGGTCGACAGACAACAATGCAGGGCAGGCACCTGTTGCAAGAAGATGACAAGAGATGAGGATGAGTTAAGGAGTAGTCAAAGAGACATAAAAGCTTTCCCTCACTTTGTTTCTCTGTCCTTCTGTCTGTCTGTCTGTCCGTCTGCACCTCTCCCTCTCTCGGTCTTTCCTTTCTGCTTATGATGACGTGACAAGGCTGCTAAGCAGATATATGCACCCATCACTTACGCACCAGGCTGTCTGTAACAGAACAATTCCTCAATTCATTTTTCACATCATTGTTTCCCCCTTTTTAGCGTGTCATGGGGGTCTTGCGTTGAGAGTGTTGTGACGGCGGGGGTGAGATAGGAGGGCAGACAGGCGCAAAGTGGAAGGATGCTGGGCTTCTCCAAGGGGATGTTTGGCTTTGTAATTTCACCCTTGAAATTCGTGATTACAAACGGGACAACTTTTTTAATTTTCTCTTTTGTCTGGATTCAGCTGGCTGACAGTCTGCCCCAGCAGCCAGGCCTTTTAATCAATCACCTAGATAATCAAATGTCACTGGCTATCTGCTCCATGTAATTACTTTTGCAATTAAAAATCAATCTCCAGTCACCCCGTCTAATTAGAGGGATGGGCAGATCTTCATCTAGATTGATTTTATAATACATATTGACTTCAAATGCCATAACATTCCCATATCCCCTCATTTTCATGCTGTGAAGCATCAAAACAAAATGCCAAGTATTATGGGGAGGTGCAGCAAGGGGTTGTTCTGATTCTGCGTACCAGGAAAAGGTCCCCAGTCTAGGAAAGGTTCACCTTGCTTGCTTGTCTGTAATGACAACACTCATCCTCTCTGCTCCCATTGGAAGTGGGAGGAGGGACACGTCTACGTCTAATAATCTACATGACAAGCTACAGCCATTAAAAGAACACTTTTCTGGAACATAAGCCTATACTGGGGGGGGGGGGGGGGGGGGGTTAAATAGACACCACCCCCCAAAAGAAAAAAAATATATTGCCATTATTATAATTATTTTG
>JAVQJL010034813.1:0-90053 GCA_036024295.1 Nannoperca obscura
ATGTCTTGACTCTATTTTCTATTCATTTCACAACGTATGGTGGTGAATAAGTGTGACTTTTCATGGAAAACACAAAATTGTTTGGGTGACCCCAAACTTTTGAACGGTAGTGTATGTCACGTTATGAAAGCTAAAGATGCCCTAATTGCCATTTAACATTAAGTTATTGTTTACTTTAGTAACCAGAGGCAACTAAACTATTAGGCTATATGGACTTATACTACGTTTTGCCTGTCTCACACAAATGTGTTTGATCTGAGGCTAAAACCCTCAAGTAGGTACAGAAGCTGCGCTCGCGCCGGTCAGGATTAGTGAGTAGTTCAAGCACTTCAGAGACATGTCTTCACCTCATCCTGAGCCATCACCACAGCTGTTTGTTACTGTAATTTATTAAAGACAAAAACAACCAACACACAAGCCCACCTCATTGGGAATGAAACAGAGATGGAGTGGCATCATAAAACGCCTCAAAGAATTGCATAATATACACAAACAAACTCACCTAGTGGAGAGAGAGACAGAGTGATGGGATGGAGCAGGAGGTCCAAGAGCTGCAACAGGTGGAGGTGAGATGGTGTTTATACATCTGATGTCTCAGTACAGCACAGAGGTAAATGCAGGGAAAGAAATATCACAAGTCTATTGTTATTGATATTCCGGCAGATTACAAGTGAATTCTCTTCACCTTGATTAAGTTTGTTTCCTCAACCAATTCAGTTCAATTCAATTTTATTTATATAGCGCCATATCATAACAAAGTTATCTCTGGGCACTCAATCACATGGAGCCGGTCGAGACTTCCACACACACAAAGACCCAACGTTCCCACCATGAGCAAGCACTAGGCGACAATGGCAAGGAAAAACTCCCTTTTAACAGGTAGAAACCTCGAGCAGAACCAGGCTCTAGGTGGGCAATCTGCCTCGACCGTGTGGGTTGAAAAAATAAAAGGGGGGGGGCAGGAGATATAAAGGAGTGCACATTTTTGTTATAATTTGTTATTTTTAACAGTTATTTATCTCATCAACGTTGGAAAAGGAGATGCAGGGATTGGATTAAGTGCAGCAGACCTTGAGACAATCACTGACAATAACATCATCTGATCATCCAGCCAGATCAGCTGGACCAAACGTTACTGCAAGCATTGCAATTACCCAAGGAAGAGCCGGGAACCTAAGGCTATTCCACTACCGAGCCTACTTCTGGCTAATGTCCGGTCACAGGAAAATAAAATGGATGAAATAAAACTTAGGCTAACTCAGAGCAACACAGCCCGTTTGCCTTGCTGCCATCTAGCAAGAGATACAGAAGTATCTGCTGTTGTACCACTAGACTACAGAGCAGCTTCTTTTCTCAGGCTGTGAGACTCCTCAACTCTACCTCATCTTCCGCATTCCATCATAAATAAATGACAAAGTTTCTATTATGCTTGTTTTTCACATTGCCATAGCACTACATTTGTATAATATGTGTATAAGTAACTGTATATATTCTTTTGATTTTTATTGCATTCTGATTAGGGATATTTGTATGTGTGTTCTGTGTGTGTAGCATGAAGGTGACTAAAACTTTGATTTTATTGTGCAGCACTGTGTTCTCACAACACTCATTCACTGTGTAGAATGGCAAATAAATGTACCTCACAATAAAGTGTGTGGCCAAAACAACTCGGTTCACACTAGTTATGTTCAAAATTAAACAGCAGTTCAACAGCTTTAAAGCAACACCAACAACACAGAGTCCAGCTGTAACTGTGCCCTGCTGGGTGTCTGCAGACAGTTCTGAGTTCTGCCATAGCAACACAACAAGTTTTTGGGAAAAAGTCATGATCAGTAACTAGAGATGAACATGGGCAGAATGTAGGCAGCGC
The DNA here is from genome assembly GCA_036024295.1 of Nannoperca obscura. Classification (NCBI taxonomy): domain Eukaryota; kingdom Metazoa; phylum Chordata; class Actinopteri; order Centrarchiformes; family Percichthyidae; genus Nannoperca; species Nannoperca obscura. The sequence continues at coordinate 1,871 of JAVQJL010034813.1, forward strand.
TTGCAATTCCAGCCAGATACTGTGGAAGCACGACGTTTGATTGTTACCAAATGGTAAGACATGGTAACTTATGTACAAATAATTATCTGCCCATAACACTTGCCATACTTGTGCAAAACTGAGACATAAGAGTAGTGGATTATGATGCACAAGTGGTTTGATTGTTGTTGTTTTCCAATATGAAAACTTGAATTTAAGGTGCCGTTGTTCTCTATGAAAGACAAGAATACTAATGTTTTACAGCCACTTCTCAATCCCACAGAGTGACAATTTGATACTCAACACATACTGTGGATTTAGGTATGTATCACTTTAAAGCAAGAATTTCATGTATATTTTTTAGTTATTACAATAGCTTTGTTGTTATCAATTGTGATTTTTTTACAATCATAATTCATTTCCCCACAGCTGACATTTAATATTTCACTTTCTTTGTTTGTACAAACCATGAAAGCTCAAGAGATGATACATTTCATCGGTGTTACACTGAACACACACTGGCTTGTTTGTAACTCATGTGAGGAACTTCAATGATAATCCACCTGAGAGCTGCCACCCCCGTCTCTACCTTTGTTGAAAACTCCCAAGAGCCCTTCACCGAGAGGATCATTCTGAACCATTTTGTTTTTAATGTTTATTCAGCAACGTGCATTATTCAAACATGGCAGAGTCGTGTGTGTTTTCTTATGACCCTAAAAACTTTTTTGACATCCCCATCTCCGGTAATATAATAATTTATTGTTTCTTTATTTTAACTGAGTAAAGTTATGTATTGCTGTTCCTGTTTCAGCAGTCATATTACATTCTTGATCTAAGAAATTGTTAAAGACCATAATTTACAAGAACATAATGTACCATTAATGTAAGATCTTTATTGATGCTGCCTGCATTAAAATGTTGCATTAGTTTTGTCCTCCCTTTAAATTAAAACTTAACTTTAACTTAAAATTGGATTTGAATGGGCTATTTCTGCATCATTAGGGGGAGCACCAGGGCCCCCTAACAGGTTAATCCAGGCATGTTTTTAAAGTAACAATTAGTGTAATTAGCTACTTTTCTCATTTAAAGTGTGAGTGGCCACTTTATTAGATACACCTGTACAATCTAATATAATCCAATATAGCTGTTCAGCCAGGAAATATGTTTTACACTATCATCGAGGGTGTTCATTCAATTATATGTTTTAGCATTAAGGTCATAGCTACTGATGGTGTTGTACCCAAATGCAATATATTAAGATTTTCTGCCCCCCTCATGTACGTACATGGAAGGACAAAAACACCTCTCAAGATGATGTAGTCCAGTACAATCTTACTATGACCTCAGTAATAAACATGTAATTAAATCTGCACAAACAATGTAAAAAAATCATTACAAACTTTGTAAAGTTAGAATTTATGGCTGAGCTGTATTAAATTTAAATAGATTTGTGTACCTAATAAAGTGTCCACTATGTACACATTTCTGATTGTCAACAAATTTCACAAGAAGACCCAAACCAACAGTGGATTGATCCTATTAACAACATAAAGCTCAATTTTTGTTAACAAACTATTAAAACATGCTCCTTTATTACCATGAACACACACACTGTAATTTACAACTATGTATTGATCTGCAGCTGAAAATAGTCCCCAACAAATGCACTATATCCTCCTATTTAAGTAATATTTAAGTAAAGGTTACAGTGAACAGATTCTAGATAGAGATTTTCCAGATATAAAATTATTTATTAATTAAAAAAAATAAACTATATATTTGTGACCCAATTTTTTATACATGGTCAGTCAGTAAAAATGGGTTTTGGACATGAATTGAGAGACAGATTGACATATTGTTGGTTGTGGTCTTATAATGTGATTGGCTGACATTAAGACAAATATAGATTTTTGCATGGATTATGCATTAGGAAACATCAGCAAATGGGATCATGTTAGAAATATGTGATTTATGGAGAGGTCACGTGTCTGATCCTCGGCCCCTATCGACAGGTGTGCTGCAGGGCTCAGTCCTTGGACCCCTCCTCTTCTCCCTGTACACCACCACACTTGGACCAATCATCAGCTCGCATGGTTTTTCCTACCACTGCTACGCTGATGACACACAACTCCACATCTCGTTCCCTCCGGCCGACCTTGGCGTCTCAGCTCGGATAGAGACTTGTCTAGCAGACATCACCTCCAGCTGAACCTCGCTAAGACAGAACTCCTCATCATCCCTGCTTCTCCATCCATCTCCCATCTCCCATGAGCTCTCCTTCACCCTGGACTCCACGACGGTCGTTCTCGCCCTCGGCCAGGAATCTTGGGGTCATCATCGACAACAAGCTCAACATCATGGACCACATTGCTGCAGTCTCCCGATTGTGTAGATTCACCCTCTACAACGTTCGAAACATTAGGAGATACCTGTCGGAGCACTCGACCCAGCTGCTGGTAGTAGTAGACTACTGCAACTTGCTCGTAGCCAGTCTTCCAGTCTGTGCAATCCGTCCCTTCCAGAAGATCCAGAATGCAGCAGCACATCTGATTCTCAGCGTACCGAGGTACACCCACGTCACCCCTCTCTTCATCTCCCTTCACTGGCTACCCATCACTGCTCGTATCAGATTCAAGACCCTGGTACTGGCCTTCCAAGCGGTGAACAGGACTGCACCAACTTACATCCAGACCATCCTCCAGCCCTACACCCCCACCCGCCAACTACGGTCTGCCTCTGAGAACCGTCTGGCGGTTCGCCCTCTTAGGGACGCCCGCTCACATTCGAGACTTTTCTCCTGTCTGGCCCCCCAGTGGTGGAATCAGCTCCCGACATCCGTCAGACAATCAACCTGTCTGGCCACTTTTAAGAAAAGACTATTTCTAGTTTGAATGTATTGTATTTAATAATGTATAAAGATCATCTGTTCTTGGATTTAATGCTGTTTTAATTCTGCCATTGGAGGCGATGTACTTGCTTATAGCACTTGTGATTCATCACCAGCCCTTACAAGTCTGATGAGACATCTTGTTGTTTTGAATCATGGTTCTATGCACTTTATGTAAACCTCTTATTTGGAAGTCGCTTTGGATAAAAGCGTCTGCTAAATGTAATGTAATCTTCTGTTCCCTGCTTATGGAGGACGAGTTGTGAATGAGTCCCACAGTTTACCTGTTTGTTTATATCTTTAACCGGATTGAGGTTAAAGATATAAATAAACAGGTAAACAGTGTCCTTTACTGCTGCAAGAGTGACTTCCTGCAGAGAGACACTCTGTAGTGAAGTGCAGGTGGAGAGGAGGCAGTTTGGGAAAGAGCCAAGCTGAGTTTTGATCGTCCACTTACCTGAGAGTAGTATTTCTCATAGTCTGACTACTTAACTGTTGCCACTTTTGAAGACATAAAGCAGTGATTGTGTGCTACACAGTGTGGATTTTAGTGGAACAAATTCCTTTCAGTGGTGGGTTCCTCTCTCAGTTAATATGTCGAATATGTCTAACAAAGGAGCTCAGTTTGTAGAGTTCATGACTTTGTAGCTCAAAAACTCTAGGACAGACTGTCAGTCGCTAACACTGAAAACACATCGGAAACACACACACACACACACACACACACACACACACACACTGGCTTGCAACAAGAGTATGTGCATTGCTAAGGCTGTTCAGACACCACCTGTGTAATTCAGAGTGCTTGTTCGCAGATTGTAGCGTACAAACACACACATATACACACACAGCTGCATCAACCAGCACCAATTACCACAGCTGTGACCTCACACGTCCGGGTCAGTGATTCCCACAAAACGGACAAAAAGAAACTTGCCCTGGAATCTCGGCTCCCAATAACTCTGCACTGAGCTCCCCTGGCGGACAATGCTGCAGGTGAGAAGTCGGACGGGAACCTGTCACAGTTTGACAGAGGCACAATGGAGCCCTGTGGCATCGCCTGGAATGGCTGCAAGTCCGTTTGCAGATGGAGCGCCAGGATAGAACTTATTTAGAAACGCGTATATCTTTATTCTCTGTGTTTTGTTTCCATGTGCATTTTTCACCGTGTGTTTATGGCATCTATGGCATTTAAACTCTGATAGACTTCACATGCTGACAGTGAAAGCACCACGACGACAACAAGAGTCCGAGTGAGCTTTTCTTTATTTTTCCCTGAAAAAGTCAAAAGGACAGCGTGAAAACAAGTCATTTCATCTAATAAAACCTTGCTACAAATATGCATTCTTGTCATAGCAAACTTCAGGACTTGCTAAGATTATAAATGGAAAAAAAAGAAAGTAATAAAGTTTTAGTTTATTTTTCTGCCATTCAAATTTGCACCAAAAAAAGCAGAACATTTTAATAAAATTGGTTTAGTGCTGAGATATTGAGCCAGACTGAAAATAATAAATGTATGGCAACAAAGACAATAATTTAACTGAATAGATTTAAATACAAATACAGATTAAATTGTTAATTAAGTCAATCTTTATTAATACAATACAAGTCAATTACATCCAGATATTTAGTAAATCTAACATAATTTCAACCAGAAAAAAAGCTTAACATATGGGTCTAAGCACCTTGAATAACCAGCCAATGCTGTTGTTTTTCCGGTGAAAACAGCTGTAAAAATGTTGTTTTTCTCTAAAAAAGCTGTACTTTTACAAAAATGAAGCAAGAAATCTGAAAAAGATGCTCTGCAGCTGAAACTAACCGGTCACTGTGAGGAAACTTAACTTAAAGCCACAGAAACTAGAATGCTACTTTTCTTTACCTAGAAAATACCAAACAAGACAATAGGCCTACAATACTGTATACACAGGTAAAAGAAAGGGTTACTACCGTGAGATATTGATCACTATATTTGCCAGGGAGCTCTCCGTAGACACTCACAAAGTTTCCAATGAGGTAGATAATCAAAACCAGATCAAACCTGAAGAAAGTCGGGGAGAGGTGAAATGAGGGAGAGAGAAGAGAGAGTAGATGAGCAGTGATGTTGTAGCAGTGCTGTCTTTAGGAAAGAACAGTGGCAGTGTTGCAGAGAACTGTTAAGGTCAACAACAGAGCCCTGCATTGATTCCACATATATGTGGTGAGGTCAAAAACTATCATGGGACCTTTGCCCCTGGCAGTTTCCAATCATTCTGTTTCTCATAATCTGTGGAAAACTTGTCTGCGTTTCACAGTTCAGTGACCACTCATCTCTGCAGCGATTGCAGTGCCCTCTTTGCGCCTGGCAGTTCAATGCCACGTACAAGTGATCTAATGTGATTTAGTTTTCCCATTGCTTTAAGCACAGTGAATAATTTAAACCGTGGTGCAGGGCGGTTATATTCACGTTAAATTCATTACATGTAAGTAACCTAATAAAGAGTTGTAAAAGACGCATGGTAATTGATATGCCTTTGATGCACAGACAGCTCCCCAAGGAACTGATGGTAGTTTAAGAGGTTTAATGGCTTATTGATTATTTGTAAACAAAAGCAGCTAAAACTGAGCTTTTTGGGAACTAGCACGCAGTGAAATGATGATAAGTTGATAAGTTGTAGATTAGATACTGACATTACAGCCAAGAATGAAGTACCTTTCATGTTTAAACAGGCAACACATGTCCTGTACATTGTTGGAAACTTGTGTTAACAGTCAGTTGGCAACCACTTATGATGGCCCCCTTCTGCACACAACACTCAATTGATCAACCCCGGGGGCCATGTGAAGTTGACTTAGTGGGTCAAATGCAGCCTGCAGTTATTGCAGATAGTGAGAGAGATGCACTAACACACACACACACACACACACACGCACACACACACACACACACAACATGCAGAGCATTCACAAAGTGGAAACAGACTGCTCTAAAAATAAACCATCTGAAATATTTAACTTACTGACCCAGAAAACAGCCTCCGCGTAATATGTTTGCACACGCAGAGGACACCACAACGACAGAGACATGATATCATTAGGGCTGACGCTAACTAAAAAAATATAAGCTACATACTGTGAGGTCCGCCTGATGCATCAAAGTCACATGCAAATGAAGCATAATATGTGTCTTAGTTGGTTTTGTCAATTATATAAGGCTCATCAAATCATGAAAAGAGTGATTAAATCAGGTCATGTGGCATCCTATGCTCTTAAAGAGGCACTCAAGCAATTTAGTGCCGCACTTCCATAAAGTTGGGGGAATCACAAGAGTCAGAATGGTGAAAATTGAAGCAACAGAAGCAGAGATATCTTCATTTTTAGTCTCTATTGTGGGTCGAGCTCCAAAAACAGTGGATCGTACATTTCCCATAATGCAACCAACAATACCAAGTGCAAGAACCTAATGGTTTAGAAGCATCTTATGTGGTAATTATTATAGAAAATGTATGTATACATTATATAGAGTAGCATTTATGCTACTATATAGCTCCTGAGCCCCTGGATCCAACATTTTCCAAACCAGTGCCCCTGGAATCCAAGGATTACAAACGTAAAATAACATCCACCTCCAAACCAGAATAAGGGTCTTCAAACAGCCAGGCTAGCAGCTCCGTGAGGCTGTACTCTTTGTGAGGCACAGCGGTGCTTTGACCTAGATGCTAACATCAGCATGCTAACACGCTCACAATGACAATGCTAACATGCTGATATTCAGCAGGTACAATTTTTAGCATGTTTTGAGTTCTGCGTCTCAAATCGCGTACTTCCATACTTACACTTCAGGGCAGAAATTTTGTCGTGAACCGAAGTATTGGACAACTTAAAAATTTGACTTGATGGTAATAGAGGAAAAGTTAAAGACCCCTGAAACGATTTCTTTAATCTCACTGGGTAGTGGGAAAGGTTCATTAGGAGAATTAAATCAAATGAAGTGTGAGTCAAAGTCCCTCAATGACCTCAGACATGCTCGTCTTACGTTGTTCAGGCTGACGAAGAGGACACAATGATTGGCATGGCCCCCTGTCCTGCCGGCAGCTAAACAGCCATGTCCATATTCAGCAATGATATTGGCCTCTAACCCCCAGTCCAGATGCCATTACCATTTTTGAGTCACACCGAGCATCCGGGCTGGTGCACAACACTATCAATATTAATGTTCTGTGACTGAGGCGGCTTTGGAAGAACTTTCTCCCACATCAATATTGATGGTGTTGCCATACATTGGAGTCGGGCCCCTCTTTAAGGATTTATAAGTGGAACGCTGGTGGGGGGTGGTGTCTGTATGCGAAGGAGGCCAATGCCATTTTTGGTCGGCACCTCAATGATGTACATTTTCCTCCCGTTCAGAGCAATTTCTGTGGGAGAGAACCCACGCTTGATGAGATCTGAGTGGAGAGGGGCTGTGCAGGGACAGATCCAATTCCCCTGCAATGCTTTGCCGGAGATGATAGTTATGGAAAAATGAACGTTTCATTTCAGGGGATCTGGGAATGCTAAATGGGGGTCTGTTGATTCTGGAGATGGTGGTATTGCTTTTGGGACATCTTCACAAACAGTCCACTGTTGGGCCACACACGTAGACACAGATCCAAGTCATTATAATATTAGCTTTGGAGATGCATTGCTCTATATATCAAGTGTCAAGAGGGCATGATCGGTAAAGACCGGCCCGGCTCTTTTGTCATGCATTCAGATATAAATCAAACAGAGAGAGAGAGAAAAAAAGAGGAAATTAATGAAACTCAAAATGAACTTTGACTTTGTCTTGTTCTCATAACCCATTTGCAAAGCCTCCACTGGCTGCTTTTGTCATGCAACTTCAAATATTATGGGTTATAAAAGCCACAGAAAGCTAAAGAAGGACTCGGGTTGTGAAACTGTAAAACAGTGACATTGAAGCAAAACCACAACAAAAAAGACCACTTAAAGGAAACCACTGAATTTCACTGAAGCTAGTAAAACACACATATTTGAGCTTTTCACATGAATGGACTGGAGAGGTTCTGTTAATAAGGATAATTGTCATTATCAATTTAACCAGCGGAACAAACATACTGCGTCAAGTAGAAATAGCGGACGTATTAGCGTTTACTCAGTGAGCAACATTAGCATTAGCATGTCTTTTATTCAGCACTGGGCAGGTAGCGTAAAGTTTCTCTAAGAGTGAACCATTACAATGCAGTTGTGGGACATTAATCCAAAACAATGAGCTGAAAGGTGATAAAGTGCAGCTTTAATTAGTATTGATGAAAAAAAATAATAGTTTTTTAATTATTATTTAAGATGTAAAAAATACTTAAATCCAATTTACATGTTATAAGACTATACAGTGATAAGAAACTGATTTTTTTAGAGAACTTTTAACATTTTAATTCTTTATTTAAAACTTGATAAATGACAATTTAATATTTTTTTTATCAATGCAGTTTCTGTCTTCTCGCATCACACCACCCACCTGCCACCATAATAGTCACAGCTTTATCTTTTTTTTTTTGGCTGAGCAGAAAGACTCAACCGTCAGTCTGTTTAACATTTAGATAGAATTAAGCAACAACAGCCTCGTCACATCTCATCGGGTTATTGATCCTTCAAAGAACAGAGACCGTCAGTGTCAAGTGTACACCGTCTCTCAGGACGAACATGTTGCAGATGGGAAAGCCCCGCTGCTCCGAGACAAGGGTCACCGGTACAACTGTCCAGCTTCCTCCCCCTCCGCACCCTCCCTTTCACTACATTTTGATGGTGAGCCAGTAAGTAGGACGTCTTTGGGGAGACAAAGAGTGACCTCAATTCAATCTGACATTCCACCTATCGATCTGGGCTGCCGTATCCCCCAGAGATGGACGTCTAGCTCGCCCCACATTTAGTGACAAGACAAAACATGCCTTTTTATTAAGCAAAATCACTCCACGGGTCTCACCTCCTCTACCCAAGTCAAAATTACATGCACAGCGACCTGCTTTCACGGGCCTTCCTCCTCCCACGCAGGGCACGGTTCATTTTCGGCTTCGGTGGGGCCCACCTGCTAAATTGAAAGTGTGTCATAACAAATAGAGGAGGTGTCCGGCTTAAATGCATGTGACTGGCGCCAATGTCATCTCTGTCAAAAGGAGCATCCCTTGTATTTTTAACAGGGGGACTGTGACATGGACCCGGGAAAATTACTGTCAGAGCTCACGGGGTGATGAATTTGCTGCCTTATTGTGTTTGTCATCTCGACCTCTGGCTGGGGCCTGATTGGTTTGGTCGTCTACCCACAGACGGTTCAGATGGATGCATCGTTTCTGTCCTGCATGTGTAAACGTGTGCATCATGGCGCTTACACTGCAACCTCATTGACTGGTTTGGTGAAGAACTCCTGCGTCATGGGGTGAAATATGGACGTCGAAATGAGTCATCCATTTAGAAACAAACACAACTACAATGCTTGCAAAATGGTCTGTAACGTTGCCTTTGAATGTAACTTTACTTGTCAGCTTTTATACATATATTATAGTACATTTTAGTTTTTTCATTTTATACTGTAGAGCATGTTGGGACATTTCGTTAAACTTTGAGGCACGTAAAGGTTGTAGTGGACAAGGTCATCTTGCTATGATAACAGTTTTCCATGAATAGAAGGTGTAGAGAAACATGGAGAGAAACTCCACACGAGCTGCTGATTACACCAGACTCCCTCTAAAGAAGTTCAAAACAAGAAATGGGAAGAAAGAATCATTGCAAATTTAAAACTAATTTTTACCTAATCTGTGGTTTTATTGATTTTTGTCATCTGTTCACTGTTTTTAAGTATTCAAAATAAACACAAGTTGTTCGAATTTAGCAAGAAATCTGCACTAACTGCAATAACACCCCACATATTAGTATACAATGTAGGCCTACAATAATAACCACATACTTTTAATATGCAAAGTAATTTACCCACAAAGAAATAACGTGTAATTGCTGCACCTGGTTCGGATATTTACTGGCTCTGATTTGTATCTTGAAGCAATGTATTTTGCTTTTATGGTTTATGCTGAGCTCAGTGTTTGCCATAAATGGCAGGTGTGCAAAATTGAAGTGCAAAAGTAATTCAGCTCCTGCCATTCAAAGGAGCTATGTCAGTTTGATTTACCTGTACACATAAACATGCACGCACACACACACCCACACACACACACAAACACACACACACACACACACACACACCTTTGGGCCACATGTGTTTTTTATATTCATATGGTGAAGGAAAGAAAAAAAAAAAGTGCGCCTCCAAAATGGAGGTTGGGGGTCATGGTGTTGGCCAGGAGTGACAGCTCTGAAATGAAGGCATAAGTCAATCGCCTACTCTTCATGCACAAACACACACACACACACACACACACACACATGCGCGGGTTGGCGGTGGGCGGTTGGAATAGAGGGTGGGGAGTGAGGGATTGGGGGAGGTAGTTGGAGGAGGGGAGGTTCGCTGTAAGGGGCACAAGGTTACCATGTGCGGGGAGTGTGTTGTGTGTATGTGTGTGTGTGTGTGTGTGTGGGGCGACAGGGAAGGAACTCGACATGTTTCAGAGTCTAGATGCACAAACCTGTTCTTGTCTATGTTCCTGACTTTCTTTTGTCACCTCTCTCCTTTAGTCTCTGCCTGGCTGTTAACACTGAGTGCTACCAGCAGCTATATTTACCCTTTAACACCATGGATGTACACACACACACACACACACACACACGCACACACGCACACACGCACACACGCACACACACACACACACACACACATCTAGTGACAGACCTTGAACCCAAAGGTCAAAGACCATGTGTGTTCTTTCTCTTTCTCTCTGTCTCCCACACACATACACACACACTGTGGGTCACGGTGTTTGTTTACCTTCTGTCACGCACAAAGCAGGCCTGTATCAACATTTGGGCTGCATCCCAGCATGAGCGCGGGGAAACCCCCCCACTTGGTTTTAAAATCATTGATTGATCCATGGTATTGATTGGCACATGTGCCTCTTACGCTCATTGAATCAAAGTGCTCTTTGGAAAAAAGAAATGTCTGCAAGCGAGCAGTAGAATTGTTTGTCCTTAATGATCTGAGGTGGACGGGTTTTATTGGTTTCAGTAGATTAAATTTGAAAACACCCTGCTACTATGGGTAATCTAAACATTGCCTCACAGATTTCAACACAGTCAGTAGACACCCCGCCAATCAGAATGAGAGGTAATATGTTTGCTTCTAGACTGGACAAAGAGAAAGATGTATCTTTTGTAAGCCGTGGAGGCAACCGCTCACTGTCTCAAAGTACCTTAAGGATCAGGGCGCACATAATTATGGCCGCTTTGTCCCAGGTTTATTTCTGGCCAGATACCTTTGTTGAATGTCGTGCCCATCTTTCTCTCCCCTCACTTTCTTTCTGCCTCTATACCGTCAACTGTCCAATAAAAGCAGTAAAAAATCAAATTAGTATAACACGGTCTCAGCCTATCAAGCAGGCATAGCTTTTAGAGTGCACAGATTTATACAGCTGAGTTTTCTCACCGTGAGGAGTACTTCTCAACCTCGTACGATGTCTTCAGTGGCTCTGGAGGAAGCTTTCAAATGACTGAGAAATGACCCAGATGACGTCTTCAGGGTTATCTCAGCTTGAGATAAGAGACTACGAATGCGTAACAGAAAGCCTGTGCTACAAACTGGGGGGTTGGGGTTTATGAAACAGGAAGTGGGACCTACTTTTGGGTGCCTGAAGGTAAAAAAAGTTTTCCCATAGACAATGTTACGTATCGGGAGTTGTGTGTTGACGTGAAACTCAGCCAGTTGAATCATCTGTACTAAAGATGAGCACCTGCATTAGAAAATAAAAGCTGACGGTATACAAACCTGTGGACAGAAAAAGTTTTGGGGGAGGGGATTACTACGACTCTGAAGGTACATTTCAACACATTCTCAAAACTCTGTTATGTGTGCATCAGGCAGAAGCTAAAGGTTACTTGGTTCAGTCTGCTGTTTAAATCAATGTACTTTTGGGTTCTGGGTCGATTTTGCATTAATTCGGCAACTATGGTGCCGTGTTTTGTTGAGAAATTACAAAGAAGCATATTGAATCCGCTGCTGCTCTACTTTGCACATCTGACTGGCTTTTTATCCACAAAAATGGTTTTACTGGACAGTCCAGTAAAAGCACCTATCAAGACGAGACGTGTTTGCTTGTTAAGTAACATTGAGGATAATGTTTAAGGAAACATTTGAAATGGGACTCCAGAACAGGGCAAAACAGAGTAAGCAGTCAGATTGCATTCTGGGAAGTCGGGACACCTCGGCCTGTGCTGACCAACCTTTTTTAAATCTGTCTCTTGTGAATCTTTACGGAAGTGCACTTTAGCACAGGAAAACTTTTGTTAGCAACAGAATAACTAAGCTAAAACATATTTTGAAAAAGATAACATAATTGTTAAAAATACTAAGAATAGTTTGTGCTAGATGCGTATGCAGATTGTAGCCCAGTGAATCCAATAATCAAACTATAGTCCTTCTGTTTTTACTGTTTTGACTTCTAATTATATGACAGTATATGTGAAAGACAGCAGACGACTTTCTGTGAACAAAAGAATTTTATTTCAATTAATGGAAAATCCATATTTCCAAACAAAAGTAGAGAGGATAAAAACAAACTCATAGAAACGTTCTGTGACTTTCATTTATCAACAGACAGCTTTCTAAGGTCCCAGATGGCTTTTCCAATACCAATACTTGATGCTGATAACACAGTGCCATGTTGGAAATGTGAGACAGGTCATCAAAACAAACTTGTTTCCACCAAGGGGAAGAAAAAAAACAAACAACTTAAAATAGTCCTAAGCTAAGTCACAGTCATAAGTCCAACTGGGATAACATTGTAACATAGACTGAGGTCTTCAGAGGTTAGTGATACTTTTCTCTACGGTATCGGTACGATAAGCTCGAATGACATGAGTCGAGGGGGCTTTCCCTACATGACAATATCATCAGGAAGTAGAAAAGAACTCGCATGAGGTCCAAAAATATGAAAGTGCTGACGATGTTAAAGCAGAAATGTCTGTTCTCACGAGGTTTTCTTGACATTTGGCGTCACTTTTCTGCGACTTTGTGCGCACATTAAATCGCTTTTGCATCACGCGAGTTCATTTCCTCTACTGACAGGACATAATACCTGTTATAACAGGTAACGAGAGATTATGGCACAGTCATAAGATAAATGCTCAGTGACAAAATCTTTGTTCTAAGGCAAGTACAGCTAGTTTTGTAAAATGCTCCCCACCCCCCCGGTCCAAAAAGCCCAATATTGACTATAAAACAATAACGAGGATGAGTTGTGTCACTCCTGTGGTAACAATATGTAAAGAGTTTTAATGGTAGTTCGATCAAATGGCATAAGGGGGCAGAAATCTACCAGTGCTGTGATTTTACAGGAGTGAATAAGTGTAGGTTCTGACTAGTTTACAATGCAAGTGCCTAAGATTTCATTTGTATTTTTTTCTTTACAAACTCCTTCTCTCCCCCTGAGACCCCAAAACAAGTATATAGTCAAATTATAGACCAACCAAACATTAAGTTTTCATCACCAACACTATCACAAAGATATCCAAACAATATGCATTTTTCAGCTTTTGGCACAGGATGCTGATAAGTGTAAATTTTGCTGGGTTGGTATATTTGCTCTGATATTGGCATTTCTGTCTGCCTGTCTGTCTGTCTGTCTGTCTGCCTGTCTACCCACCCTTTGAACCTGAGCTTTTCCCATTGAACCCCAATATGCTATAGATGCCTATGAATCAACGATATACTGTACATATGGACACAATCATGAGTTTTCTCTCCATATAAACAGTGCCAGTACAAACACACTCATTAAAACATGTCCTCTGCAAAAGTCCAAGACATTTTGGCATTTGTCTTCTTTTTTTATCCTTTTTTTTAATGGCTTCTGGCTTTCTTGTCAAAAATTGGTAAATATACAGCGGGCCTTGTGCTCCTGGTTGTAGAGTCCCATTGGCAAAGCCCTAGCTCAGTATTTGCCGTACGGGGATGCTTGCACACAGCCTCTGTAAATGTAGGCATAGCACCAACAATAAAGCAAATGTTTTGTCTTTTGCTGCTTCTTTTTTCATGGGGGTTTGAGACTGACATCTGAAGTGAGTCCAACAGACCTGCTGGTGAACTGCGCAATAACCCATTCTACCAACCTGTCCATCTCACGCCACATCTCAAATGTAGACTGTGCCATCGGCTGAGGGACCGCAACGGGCCACCAAGTCTCTGCAGTGGCCGTGGTGAATGATTGGCTGGCGTGCGTAACCGGGACGTATCGGACGATATCGTAAGTCAGGGTCTTTGAGCGGTATGGTGAGGGAGATGCTTCCTCTGGAAAAGCTGAGAAGTTGAACGCAGAGAATGAAGGGAAGGGAAGGATGGATGGATGGATGAGTAGTCAGATGAACGTTCAGCCTGAATTTCTCCGGCAGCTTCTCCTTCGTCCGTCCCTCCAACTCAGGGCCCGTTCTCGTTGTAGTGGAGGGAGATGGGCCGCTCACGCTGCACGGCGGGCATGTAGGGCCAGTTGTAGCTAGACCCCGAGAGCAGCATGTCGCGAAGCAGTGTCTCGATGGGTGTCTTGCCAACCAGGCGAACGAAAAACAGCTGCTCGATGACCGGAGAGGACACGATGCGCAGGGAGGGCAGGCGGAGGAGGAGACGTCCGAAGCGGTTTGGCTGGCTGGGGTACTGGTTCCTCACATACTCCTCCAGGGCACATTGGGACTTCTCCTGGATGCTTTCCACGTGGGCAACGTCTGACAACCCCATAGCATCTAGAGGGAAGGAAGAGAATATAAAGATTTAGGGCTTATCAAACAGAATCCTTGTCACGGTGTCTAAAAGGACGCTGCAAATACAAAATATCTGTCTCTTCATGGACTTGATGCAGATGCAGAGGATGAGAGAGGAGACAGATTAATGTGATCATGGTAACTTTACAGTGAAACGACAGTTAGAGCATCTTCATCTTTTGCAAAGTCATGTGGGCCGGGTTTATTTATAAGAGCAATTTGAATGATCAGTTAGCAAAGAGAGCGAAGACAACGCTTCATGTTCACCTACACCTCCCTCACCAGGAGAGGGTTAAATGAATGAATAAGACTTCAACCACATTCTTTGGAAATGTAACCAAGTTTTTGTTTCCAGCAAACACAGAACTCCTACTAAGATATTGCTCCGCTAGCTTCCCACACTAGCTAAGCAGTTTTATGTGATTTTGGTGTGTAAATCGCATCTGACTGAATAAATGAATAACATTTTTTACATTTTACAGAAAGATAAAGGACAAAATAGTTAAAACTGTCCATTTTGGGGACATATTTAGGATTTAATAATAGATAAATGAACCATTTACTCTAGGACACAGGATTAGAAAGTATTTTTAATGTTGTCGTGTCTTTAAATTCCAATGAAATAAACAAGAGACATGTCAGATTTCAACCCTGACCAAAATTACAATGAAGACGGAAGTTAGAGAAGTCATTGTCTTTCCCAAGCTACGCGTGAAAAGGAGATCAGTCAGAAGAGGCCCGAGTCAGACTTGTGGGATCAGTGATGTCAACAACCAAAGGTCACTGAGCACATAAAAGATGTTGGCAAGAGAGCGCAACAAAAATGGACATTTTAATCTTTCCGTTAAGGTCTTCCTCTATGACACACTGCACTAGTGACAAACTGTCAGCCTGACTTATGTTTTCGTTGTGTAGTCTTGTAAGTGACGCTTAGATTTTGCAAGAATTTAACAAAAAAATGATTCAACATTAAATCAGTGGTTGACTCAATGTGACGTCTTGACCTGACACTGTACATGCACTTGAGATCCACATGTCAGTACATGAGAAAGAGGACAGAGAGGGGTAATAAAAGAGCTGACGCTGTTTGTTTTTTTTCTTTTCAAATTCCTCAAGTCAGAGGAATCTTGCTCAAACTTGAGGAAATCGAGGTTGTCACTGCAGAGATATGTATCTACTACACCCCTGTTGTCTGTGTTCACAGCACACTACAGCGTTCCTCTTCCCCGCAGCTGGAGGTCATGTTCTGCCTCCCGCCTCCTCACACCTCCCCTCCTGCCGGCCCCCGCCTTGGCAAGAGTCTTGCACAATCGAGAGAGTGTGTAACACTGTGCGCGATACTTTTCGCACCCTCTGTGTACAGGGGATTCAGCCAAGGAGGTCAGAGACGTGTGAACTCAAAACAAAGACACATTTTACTGTACTCCGCCACGTACTGTACAATCAGTGGGAGTGCTCTCTGGCTCTGCCCCCTGATTGAACCCCCATTTGGAAGATTTTCAATGAGGGCAATTTCTTCTCAAGCACGTTCTTTTAGTCTAAAAGCGATGGCCGGTACATTTTAACCTGTCACCTTGCATCATAAGTCCCCTTTGTCATCTCACACTTTGATCTGTCCCCTCTGTAAACCCTGCCCTGCTGAGCCTCAGCTCCGCACAATACAAAAAGAATTCATCTACGTCATATTTTAATTGAGTGTGTCAACCGCTCCCCAGCCCCAGTGGTCACTATTCTCATCGTTCTGAGTGAGTAATTGCTCCCACTTCAGCTGTGTTCAGCTGCTTTTTTTGTCGGGCCGCCATTTTGGGTCCTGCGTGACAAGGCAGTCGCTGCCTGTTTGGGATTAGCAAAGCTGTCTGTGTGACTGAAACCACTTCGCGTGCCGAAGCGACAGCTCTGTGGGCGCCCTTCCACGCCAAGCGCTGCGTTCTTTTGTCTGATCCTTGGGCACAGACCGGGTCAGTGGGGGTGAGGGATCAGGGTGGCAGCACTGAGATGCCCGTTCTCTGATGTGGCTTGATGGGACTGGGCTTCACAGGGAGAGCGGAGGGAGGGGACTCAGAGGGAGGTGAGAGACGATTGGTGTTTGTCGGAGCTCGTTAGCTCACCCTACCAGGTCTGCAGGAGTCAAGTTTATTAACGGGTCTATCGAGCGTGTGCGTGTGTGCATGTCTGGTTACATTAAATTCAAATATCTGTGTTAATATCTGCACGTTTCACTAAATGCATTGTCTTCTTTTGGCGAGTTTTTTGTGATGTGTATACATGTGGGTACATCTGCCAGCGTACAGGGAAGTCACATGGGATGCTCAGGGCTACAGGGGTTATGTAGGTCACGGCCGGGGCTGTGGCGAATCCTCCGTCTCACTGGATCCCACCATACATAATTCAACTCCCGTGGTGGGGGCAGGGGTCCCGGGGCATGGGCTGGGCTTGGGGTTCTGTTTGGGGAGCGTGGGGAGGAGGGGTGAATGACTGTTTTCAATAATAGATGGGCTCGTGAAGGAGAGATGGTCGATGTAAGAAAAGGAAGATAGGGGATGCACAGCCACCCACATGCACGGAGGAGAGACGCTAGGTGCACGCAGAGCGAATCTGACAAGGCATGCGAGGAAGAAACGAGGGAAAAAGCAATAAAGAAAACACAGACAGGAGACATCGCAGTGTTGGCTTCTTCACCATCCGTTTCCCCCTGGGTCACAAAGCATGATCTCTCGGTGAAGCATCCCAGATGTGACAGTATTTTGGCTGGCACTGGAGCCCAGTGACTGTTGGGATAAACCTCAACAGCGTTTGTATATAAGGAGTATTAAAACAATGCCTATCTCCTGGGTTTCCTCAATATGTAAAACTGTTGTATTTTGATTTAATCTCGTCTGCAGCTCAGCGGGGAGAACATAGAGCTGCACGGTGAAGGTGTTAGGCTCAACTCTTCTGTTTTTTTCAAAGGGCTTCAGATGCAAACAGCCAAAAATAGACACATCTACACTAACATAAAGGAATTTCCTTTGTCCTACTGACTATAACATGCTAATTCACAAAAGAAATTACAAGATTTCTGTGCGTTCAGATAGCATGTGTTTATCTAAATGAATAATGGCTATGTCTCTATTTAAGCTATGTTTTATTGGTTTAATATAAAGTAAGAAGTCGTTTACTTGTCTATCAGTATTTCCCATTAAATGTCATGAACAACCTACTACATGGGAAAAATCCAAAATCTTGCGGGGTGAAGGAGCACTCAAAAGATACATACAAAAGGTTTAAAGCTTCAGGTAAAAGCTTACAGTTAAATTAATCAAAAAGTGATTTAAGTGAGGCGTAAGCAGGTATTCACAGGGTCAGTAGTGGCCTTTTACAGATGAGAAGAGAGTGATAGTATTACAGTCAAATTCATGGAGTGCAGAGACCATGGCTGACTAGTGGGAGGACTGTAGCAGCAGCATTTACATATGGAGCCAATGAGACAGTGTCTGCTGCAGCATTAGCGGTCACGTCTCGGTCAGGCTGAGTGGAGGTGAAAAGGTTGTGGGTTAAGCAGTTAGTCGAAGTCGGCTTTGTGTGTCTGCCAGCTGAAAGTGGATTCCAACACAGCCGAGGGAAGACATGTTTCTTGGCACTAAGACCACCTGAGTAACTTTGTATTCTGCAGTTAAAATCATCAGGTAATGGTCCAGATTTGTAATCGGGGACGGGAATTTTGGTTGTCACTTGGTCTATGTGTCTGCTGAATGCCTGCAGGCTTCTGGTTTACTAAACAATAAAGCGATCTTTTTAGACGTGAATATGTAACACTATTAACTTAATTATCAAACCATATTTTACTCGTGAATTTGATAAGATAGAGAGTTGATAATGTTCAACAGTGCGCAGGCGTAGAATGACATGACAAGTTGATTCTTTTCATGTCAACACCGTTACACAATATGATGACAGCAATGTAAGGCATTAATTAACAGCTCCCTTTTGAGTTCTTAATCTCTCTATATATTTTTTATAAGTGTCTATCTAGGTTTATTATTTATTTTTATTTGAAGTGAAAGGACTGTTTGCTACAAAAAATGTGTGTATCTTGAACATTCTTCAATTAACAAATAAGATATATTTTATCTTTTTTTTATTTGACTCGTGTTGGGCTTATTATAGTGTTATTGTCTTTTTTTTGTCTTACAATGATCTGTTAAAATTGATCATCCAACATGCAATCTGTAAATGTGTCGAGCCATAAGATGTTGTCTCTAGACAAAAAAAAAAAGTTTTACAACTCGGTCAGTTGGCTTGGTTTGAAAGAGTTGGAGTATCATTTTTAAAGTATTGATTACACACTCTGGAGTCCTCCACCACTAGTTAAATCCTGCTACAACTTCCTGTTTCGAGGTTGCGTTACAGACTCATGACACCGCTGACATTTCATGCAGCCTCCCGGTGACTCTCCACTGCTTCACTCAAACCCACCGGACGTGAAGAGCACGATGGACTTGAGGCAGGAATATTCAGCCGTGTCGACCTGCAGGTTCTTCAGCTTCTCCACCTGCTCTTGGAAGACGCGGATGTGGTCCATGAAGGCCACCACCCGCTCTGCCGACATGGGCGACGCGTGCAGGCCTGCCGCTGCCAACAGAGGGGCCACATGGAGTGGCATGGAGCACTGGGCGGCGTTGAGGACGAAGAGCTCGCTCCATGACATGCGTAACAGCGCCACCTAGGATACAGAAAGCACAGAGTGGCTATTACAGGAAGGAAATCTTTTTCACTCATGTCAGCAGGATATCTCAAAAACACATTATTAAAACACGTGTAAAGTGTAATAATTCAAAGCACCTTTGGAGATGGTCAGAATTTAGTCACATCATCAAAGAGTTAATGCAAACTACATGTACAGGAGCTGCACTCGTGCACAAATTTGTCCCAGGAAGTGATATATTCATTCACTGAAGGAAGAAGGAAGACGGAAACATACACAAACCAGGAACAGAAAGCTCCCGGAGAAGGCAAAAAAGCTGATTGTAAGGATGAATCAATGTGATGAAGCATTAATTAATGTCAGTTT
Organism: Nannoperca obscura; assembly: GCA_036024295.1. Taxonomy (NCBI): domain Eukaryota; kingdom Metazoa; phylum Chordata; class Actinopteri; order Centrarchiformes; family Percichthyidae; genus Nannoperca; species Nannoperca obscura. Next base: position 21,670 of record JAVQJL010034813.1, read on the forward strand.
TAAAGGTCATAAAGATTACGAGAGGTTGTGACAAGCTGTGTTATGACAGGAGGAAGGGAAATGTGCTTTATGATGTAATATGGAAACATTGTGATCTTAATATATAGTATAAGCTGACAAAGTAATGTAATAACCTCATGGCTCTCTGATGTGATTGCAACTGAAACAGCACAATAGGGCCCTAATGAGTTAAATGCCAATCAGCATTATTTGTCTTCTTAAAGATAATTGGGCAATCAGCACTTTGTTTTATAGAATAAAATGCAAAAGTGAATAAAGAAGCTTCAAAGTGCAAATCATCTGCGCTAAATTACACATCGTAGGTCAAAAAACTGCAAAATGATTGAATGTTTTAGGAGGAACAGCGGTCGCAAGCAGAAGCCATTCGGCGAGGACATGGGGCGCTGACAAGGCCTGCGTGCAACCTAATATGATCCACCTTTGTAGCAGCGTTTACATTATTTTGTCCACCCTGGATAATCTAGATACATACTGTGAGAATTAGATGCAGTAAAGTTAGGAGACACTTGTTGAAGCCAGGTGTAAACAGAGTCTCATGAAAGCAGGTTGAAAAGAATCATAAAAGTGAAGCACGTACTGAGAGCGAAGACATAAATCTCCACGTGGACGTGATGTTAATGATATATTAATGATACGGTGCAGCTATAGCATGACATACCAGAGGTGCATGCGATTACTTACTACTTTACAGCTGGTATAAATCTACACATAAGGTCTATCCATGTCGTATCGTATGTCACGAGTGCCGGTTTCTGCCTTCAGTGAATAACAGACTCTGCAGGTTGGATATTTTCTTGTAAACTCTGGTCAGTCGTCAGAAGTCCCGGACTCACCTGATCCATGAGCTGCAGATCAGGGAAGAAAGGGATGTTCTTGGCCCACTCGACAGCACTGAAGAGCAGCCTGGCCGCCAGCTCGCAGATGTTCTCAATGCCCATCAGGTTGTTTCCCTGCATGCACTGGGCCCCGTAGCGAGACGTGGGGTAGGGCTCGGCGCGCAGCAACAGGGAAATGAAGCCGGACAGGTAGGGCTGGCCGTTGTACGGGTCGGTGCCGTTGGTCAGGTACTGTCCCGGGCTGCTCTGGGAGTTTGATGTGCGTCCTCGTTGTACAGCTAATGGGAAACAAGACAGAAGCAGATGAGAATTTAGCTGCATAAATCTCTGCTTTTAATCCATGAATAAGAGACATTTTTTGATTGTGTTTCAGTTTTTTCTCTCTCTCTGCGAATGTGTTCATCTCAGAACATCCGACAACTTGCAAAAGGCAGCAAATATCTGTCGTCAGGCTGTTATTACGCTTTTATGATTTAGGAGTACATCTGAACCTGGCTTCCGCACAGTCTGCATGTAAAGCAAATTGAAACCCTAAAAAAGCCTGCAGGAGGAACAGAACACAGAAAAGAAAGAGTGAAATTGGGCATGTCAAATGTGTCAGGTGTGTGTGTGTGTGTGTGAGTGTGGAGAGTGGGGGGAAGGGGTTTCAGAATGGGGTCAAAGGGGGCGAAAAGTGTGGAGACGGGAAGATTTCTCCGACTGCTAAATGTGTCAGCGGTCGTCTTTTCAGTGGAGCGGGTGGAGAGCGGCCAGGCCGACGCCGTCCTGCACTGCATCAATGAGTAATGACAAGCAGCAGCTGGTAAAGATAAAACACGTCTTCACACCTATGTTATGCACCCGCACATGAATACATACGGTAACACCCCCCCCCCCCCCCTCTTTCCTCCCTCTACTGGCAAATGGCTCAGCCTGAGGCGAAAAGGGCACGCAGAGGCCAAGCTCTCGTACACACACGCCCACCCCACCCCCATGCCTCACCCCCCTGTGGAGCGATGATGCGGCGAGTGCTCAAAGGCCCATTTGGAAAACACCTGTTCAGTCATCCCCACTGTCTGACTAATAACTCCATCTACTGTTTCACAGAGCGAGAGAGAGAGAGGGAGAAGCAATGGAAATGCAGGGGGGGGGGGGGCAGGCCACGTGTGAGGGGAAAATTTAGGTAAAAGGGTAATATGGCGAGATAAGGTGGAGAGGGAGAGAGTGAGAGGTGATAAGTTGGGAGGAATTGAGGGCAGGGAGAGCGGAAAGAGAGGGAAGGTGCAGAGTTCAATATGTTTGAATATAGCCTGAGATGAGGCTCCAGATAGAGAGCAGTGGTTTACATAAAGAGACAGGTGGAGAGGGGGGTGGGGTGCGCGGGTGGGGGTGTGGGGGTGGGGGTGAAAGAAAACGGGAGAAGGAGGGGCCAGGAAAATGCTTTTCAACTCTGCATCACCTGTCACCTCGCACACAGCAGCTGTGTCAATTGAACGCACCGTGGCACGCACTGAAAAACGAGAGGTCAAATCACTCAGGAGCGGTATAAAATGCCTCTAATTCTAGCCTGTCCTCTGAGCAGAGAAACAAAAAATACCTCTGCACAGAAGGTGTCGACCTCAAACTACCAGTTTTCCCACTGAACTTGTGTCAACCCATGTTCCCCGGAAAAGAATGCGTTCTCCTTTGGCAAACAGCAAAGTCTCGCTGGGCTGAGCTCTGAAGAGGTGTTGCCTGTCACAAAGACGTTGCACAATGGGACATTCCTTGTCACTCGCACTCCCCCGGCTCTTGTTGGACGACTGTCAGATTAGCCACACACGTGTCTGTCGCTGCAGGATTTCACGAAGCAAAGAAAATAAAACACGGTGGAATTCAGGCGTTGCAAATTCAACAAAAAACTTCCTGGTTGAACGTGCTTTTTGCGAAATGCTGCTAAATCATGCGGTGACGCAGGTTTGTGCAGGTTTGTGCATTACACATACAAGCGTTTTATGATCTGACACCCCTCTCAGCAGGACGACATCTGTGCCTTTCAAAATCCGCCATTTACAAATGAATCAGTTTTATGATCTGACAAGGCTATGGTTAAGGCTTGGCTATGGTTAAAATGAGTACTTAGCTCAGTTTAGGTTACCTTTGTTACAATAATAAACACGTGGTTAAAGCCACAGAACGATCACGGTCAGGGTTAGGGTGAGGGTCAGTCCCCACCCGACTTCCTCCTTTGCTCACGACGGACAACAGGCATAATTTCTGTGGCCGCTGGAGGACTTTGTCGCTCGACTGTGAGTCGTTTTGGGGAACTTGCTGAAAGGACAGAACTTGTGTTTTTGCTTGGGAGGACAGTCTCAAAAAAAGACTATTTTCTGACAGTCCATATTTAAGTCAGAGCACTTCCATAACCTAAAACTGTCACTGTGCCCCGGCTTGTTATATTTCATCAAAAACACAACAAATCTGTTCTACAGGGGGTGAACAACCTGCTTCCCACTTCTTCTGGGCTTCCCACTACTGTATCGAACACATTGTAAATCACATTGTCCCGGATTTTCTACAAATTCCACGACCTGTTGGGACTTTCAACTTCTTCGCCGCAGTGTGGTTGTTTTCAGCATCCCTTGAATGCACCGCCACAGCCTAAATGCATTACCTACATTCAAATGAATGGGAGGATTGACGCCTGATTTGGTGTGAATTCAGCCTTAATCTGCTCTCATATTTATTAGTGGTTAATCCTGCAGATGGTGGCGAATCTACTTGATCCACTTGACTTTTTCAAAAGCCTCATTGTGGGGGTCACTCGTGGCTGAGAGGCAGAGCACTTGAGTGCTTCTGACGGAGACACATCACTCTCTGTTTTGCCTCGCCTACAGCTGGCTGACGAGGCAGAGGAACAGAGAGAGAGAGGAAAGAGAGAGAGCGCGGGGGATTATGGAGAGGTCCAAAGGAATAGAGAGAAAGACAGACAAGTGTAGAGACAGAGAGATGTAGTTTCTTGACATGGAGGAGGGCAGCAAGAGAATGAGAGAGACAGAAAAGACATTACAGACAAACAGATGACTGAGGATACACAAAAAAAAGAACGAGGGTCAGAGAGAGACAGATAGGGAATAAAGGGGGGATGGGAGTATAAAGTCAGATTTTGGTTTCCTGCTTTTTAATTGGTGCACTGTGACTTAGCTTAACAGAAATGACAGAATTTATGATTTGACAGTGAAAGGAGAAAAAAAAAGGCAGAAAACCTAACGATGTACAGTTATTCTACTTGGCAAATCTGATATAAATTTTAGGGCAGAAAAAGCACAAAAAAAGGCCTACAAATCCCTAAAACCCCAAACAAAACAGCATCCCGTGTAGGTAGGGCATAAAATGAGGGCACAAGAATGAGGGAGAGGAGGAAAGTGCATGCAAACAGAGGTACCATGGGACATTTCAGCTGCGACTTTCAAAATGCCACTTCAGCAAATGGCAGCTGGCGGAGTGCACAGTTCGCTGCCTGGCTGCCCTGAATTAGCCTCTGGGTCAGACTGTTAGTGGAATTACAGCAGCTAAATACAATTAAGGCCTATCAACATTTGGACTAAAAGGTCATGGTGCCGGGGCAACACAGACGCATTAAAGATTTGGCTCAATCTGACAGTTGCAGTTAATAAGTAGCTTTTCCATTTGCTTCCACTGGAGAGCAAAAAATAAACATGTTACCCTGCATGAACCCGAGCCTGTGTCTCCATGCCACATCTGAGTGTGTGTGTGTGTGTGTGTGTGTGTGGGTGTGTGTGTGAAGGAGGTTTGCAGTGTAAGAAAATTCTGCACTGTTACAATTGACGAAATATCAAAAAACATGGTTGTAAAGCTAAAATAAAGGTTGTTTCATCTGCTGAAAAAACATTTGGAAGGTAAAAGAGAGGTGTAATGTTATAGGCCTCATTGTCTGGGTGTGTGTGTGTGTGTGTGTGTGTGTGTGTGTCATTGCAAGCCTATGTGAATGCACACGGGTGTGATCCAGCTCAGAGGGCAGAGTGTGATGTGACACCAAGGTGGCCCTCTTGGTTTTATTTTGGCCCTGAACTTTGACCTGCAGGTCAGTGCCGTGCAGCAGGGCAAAGCTCCAAAAGAGAGTCAGAGAGGAGCTGATGTGTAAACTGGGAGAGAGTTAAAGAGAAGAATACCAGAAAAAGTAAGAGAAACATTCATCATTAACATCATTAATGTGTAATTTGTCAGTCAAACAGCTGGCAGTTCTGTAATGCTCTTTTTTTAAGCCACTGTGGTTGGCTATAACACTGTTATAAGATCCATTACAAAAAACACACATTTTCCCAACACCACTATATTATTTTTGTGTTTGTCGAATAAGAAGGACACCCTAAAATGCGCCTCAAGACTTAACATTTAAATGTATGGATTTCTAAGTGTTAGGTAGTGCTTATTTCTATGAAAACGATAAATGATACTGTGATACTGTGGACTGTGGTGTGAAACTGTCCGGTCGAGTCCATGGACCACAGTATTTGTCCCATTGTGTGCAATTGTGCAAGAGCAGGCTCTCGTGCGAGACCTTTCAAAAGGGTTCCCTCCATTAAAGCTGCTATAATCAATATTTTTACATAAACAGCAGAGCACACTTGTATGTAAAAGGGGTTGTAGTGACTAACCTATAGAAAGTGATCACTCGACTCTGCAGTTTCGCTTTTTAGCATCTTTCAGCTCATTTTTACTGTTTTGATTGAGTGTCACTGCTCTGGACAAGGCTCTGCTCAGTAGAAAGACACAGTTAGCAACTAGCTGGTGAACATAGTTTGCATGCATTCAGCAGCGTAGCATTAAATACAAGTTTAATGGTACAGGAGGTGCTCCACAGTGCAGTAATAGCTGGTTGTAACTTAAAACAGCGCCCCAGTGAAGGGAAATACACTGTTAAAACAAAGAAAAGAACCAGAGCATAGCAAAATGGATATTTGTTCATATAAAAGTGTTGCTCATAACTGCTTTTCTACCCTTTTTTCCCCCTCCACATCTTTCTGTTGAGAAATTATTGAGAAGAAGCCATCTGCACACCGAAGGAGGAGTGACTGTGTCCCCTGTTGAACGTGAAAGAGCAGAGGTATGCAGCCACCGTGGGAGACACAACACAACGTGAGTGCACAGAAACCGGAGGCAGTGCGGGAGCGGGAGGGAAAACTGTGACACAGACACAGAGAGACAGAGACATGGAGGGCAGAGGAGCTTTGCGTGAGGATGTTTGGTGGCTTCGCTGTGTGGATGCAGTTGCCTCGGTCTCTCTCTCTCTCTCTCTCTCTCTCTCTCTCTCTCTCGCTCGGATTTTGATGAGAGAGCTCCTGCATGAATTAGTAAACCAAGTTCACAGTGACTCTGATTCACGCGATCCTTATTTACCACACAGAGGGTCACAGCAGGACTGAGTTCATGTCTTTTCTGTGAGTTCAGCCTTTGGTGAAGACGTTCATGTATCAAGCTGTGCATACATGTGTTCTTCTAAATAGCTCTTAGCCGCCTTGCTTTATTTTTCAGTTTGTGTTATTTTCATCATACAGTGAAAAAACAAAAAGAAATATGTCTTGAATTCTATGAGTTTTTGATTTACTCTACCAAATATCTTTACAGCAGGATGGGCAATGCATTTAAAGGGCCAGTTCACCCAAAACACATAATCCAATTTATCACGAGTGGTCTCTAGCCATGCATGTGTATGTATACGTATGTACTTATGTTATATATTATTTATATTATGACTGGGAATGCTAAGTCTGTGGTGTCAGTTATATTGTGATGCATACATGCAAACATCAGTTCAGGTTTGGGACTGAGTGTGCACATGTGAGAGTGCATGGATGTTCATCACCCTTGTCCCGTTGTATACTGTGATTGCAGATCAACCAGTAAAAGCACTGAAAGAGAGCCATGTGTCTTGTTGGTTCTTTATCAAGCCGCCGCATTACCAGAGGCAACATATTTATTAAAATGGCAATATAAAAAATTAATACATTTTTTAACCTATTACCGTCATTACAACCACTTCACTTCCTTCCACTTAAAGAGCATAAGATCATTAACTACATGCCTAAAATATATATGTGCACAGATTCCCCACAGTGCTATATTAGAGAGCGAATGTGTGGCAGACTGCAGGAGAAGCCTTGTCGGGGGGGGGGTTAAATGTTCCCAACAGTCGCTGAAAAACTCTGTGCCTCCTTCTCGACTGCGCGTTATTGCAGGAGAACCGAGTGACACACACACACACACACACACACAAAAAAACAGGTTGAGCTGCTTAAGAAGTCACAGGCAAACAGTCCAGAGTCGGTACGTTAGAGTGAAGGTCACGTTAGGTTTCTTTTGACATATTAGTGAAACATGTGGGACGTGCAGAAGAAAGCACAACCTTGTGGGTTACATCGCGACGCGAAGCCTCTTCACCTTGATGTGTCCAGAAAGCTTTTTTTTTTTTTTTTTTAAACGGCATCATTCATCTATTCACTCACACGCCTTTATGTGATATTAAAGTTAGCCTTGGAGATAACGTCATGGGCTCCTGTGTATCACTTTAATGGAGGCTGGGCAGCGCTGTGCGACATGTCAATGGGAGCCATTTTCCTCTGAGAGGCCTCTGATAATGACTTCGCCCACGAGTGTGGTGACAGGGGTTAAGTATTTGAATTTGTCAATAGCTAAATTACCGGGTTAAGTAAAGGTGTTCAGAGCCAAAGGAGGGCCAGACTGCGGTGTTTTGGTGTTAAATTGCCCGCTGTGGAGTATGGATCAGTCAATATACGCTGTCTGTTAGACTTTAGTGCAGCAGTGGGGTATTTACTCACCCGAGAGGCCCCGTCCGGGTCACACATTTGGACTTTGACTCGAGCCTGTCTGTTATTAATGTTTTAGTTTTGGTTGACCTATATTTCCCGCTGCTGTTGTTATTTTGTCAGAGTGCAATATGGGTCAGAGCAGGAAGCAGCCTTCCCATTACGCATGTTGAACGTGGGTATTGCAGGTTCCTGAGACTGTTTACTGTCACAACACTCTTCTGACTCCACCAACCATGTGTGCCTGCAGTGTTTTTTAGTGTGCTCATAGCTGCTCGGGTGTATGATTGAACACACACACACACACACACACACACACACACAACAGACAGGACGACATTCTCATTGTGCATGCATGCATTCACCAGCACTGTAAGCGACCACACGTGTGTTTCGGCTCTCGGTGAAGTCAGTATAGCTCGTCCGTGTGGGCTGCTTCAAAACTCGCCAGAGAAACAAGTGGAGGCTGAGTGTAGCTGCGTGGTGAGACAATGACACTAACGCTGCCAAGGTTTTAGGGGTTTGACTGCCACTGAGGCCAGCGCAGAAATGTTGGCTGTCATGGTGCTGAAAGGTGCTCTGGATAAATGTCTCCCACAAATTATATTATGTTCTACACAGCAGTCTGCAGAAAGAGGTCAAACGTCCCCTTTGGGGATAAAAGAAACGCTCACATGAAAGCGAAGAAGTTCTAAATCTGACGCGGTCTGCTCATGAAACTTTTAGCACATCTTTTCAGGCAGCTAAATATTAATTTAATCCAAACAGAAAAGTCACGCAGCGGTGTTGGTGATATGAAACCATGCTGTAATTCAGAAACATTCTCCTGCTGATCTCCTGTGTGAGGAAAATGGTGGAGTTACACGAAGATGCACAGTGAGTTCATCACTGACTTGGCTCTGACAGGTTCTTCATTTGTGAACAAAACCAACGCACAATTAGAATAACAACTTGGTCCATCCGCCAGCACTTTCCCTCAGACGCAAAGTACTTTATGACCTATATGCTATAACAGAGTACATTTCAAAGTAAGTTAAAAGGGTTTTAAATAATTAAAAGCATGCCAGACTCTTTTAGCTCAACAAACTGCATTTTTACTTTACTTTACTTCCACCGGATCTCCTGTTTTATTTTGGTGGTACCTTTTCACCAACCTTTGGATAAAAACGGAAATATCGGGTGCATATATCCCCCGGATCGTAGCTGAGAATAAACATTGTGTCCCCTTGACAACCTTAGGGGAACCTGCTGAATAATGTAGAGGAAACATGACTTATGTATGACGTCTGGGGAGGACGATACAGCGGCTATGTGCTTTAACAGTGCTGCCATGTTTCAGTTGACACCCCAAATCTTTGCGTTCTAGGATGCAGCAGTGTTTAATTTACTGTAGATGTTACGATTAAATAATGATGCTGGAAGTTGTTATAAACATTTATGAATATTTATGTTCACACAAATATTCAGATCTTTCTTTGTTGTGATTTCTACCATGAACGGGAACCATGATTAAATAACTAAATAAATATAATAAATAGTGCATATTTTTATTATAATCCCTGCCTTTCTCACGATTTTACTATTTATGATTTTAAAAATGTTTGTAATTCTTTACTTTTCCAAGTTGTTGCTGCGAAAAATGGCTGAACAAGTGCACGTGTCTTAGCAAAAATGTGTCCTAAGCAGGCAAATGATCGCTGATAAACAGAACCCAGCCGACAGAGGATTTAAGGATACCGTTTAATCCCGCTGACCTCAAACGCACCAACAGATGAGCTCAGCCAATGTACGTTGACCTGCTCCACATTTAAGCCTTTTGCGCACAACTAAGCCATCGCTGCAAAACATTGTCTACATTATTGTTTTTCTTTTAAACACATTTACCCTTTCTCAAATGAATTTCTTTCAGTCAGCTGACATTATCTGGTCTTATTCCAACGTGCCACGCCACGTTTAAGTACATTTTGGAATCTGAAATTCAATTGAACGAAAGTTAAAACAATTTCCGTCAAATGGGAACAATTCCCCACAGATTTTTAATAGAATTAAGAGATTCAATTACTTTTTAAGATTTTTTTTTTTTTGCAGTGCAGACTGGTTTACAGCCTTTAAGCACAGCGTCATATTGTTATCTCATCTAAAGTGCAACACTTATTCCTTTTTACGCCATTTCTTAAGGCGTGTACTGTTATTTGTCCCGACCACTGCAAAAAATGTCATTTTTGATCAAACTTCTTTTTTTTTTTTTTTGCTGGAAGTGAAATCGTTTATTTTACATACGAAATAACTTTTAGATTTTTTTTTCACTTTTGGTATTTCCAAAAAAGACAACTGAGTTGATCTGAATAGAAACTCCGGTTACAAATATCTCCTCTGGGTCTAACTGATATCCTTTTCTCCTGTTTGAACGTTAAGTTTTTTACGTTTTTATTTTAAGCCTCATTACCAGACTGAATCAGAAGGATTTGTGGGGTTTTGCAGTAAACACGCTGCAGCGCGTCAGGCGATATCCTCGGGTTCATTCAGCCGAAAAGGAGCGCGACCGAGTCGGTGTGGCCTGAGGGTATTTTACATGAGGTAAGACTGTGTACAGTACACACACACACACACACACACACACACACAGTCAGGGAGGCATAGCATTGCACTAGCTGGAACCCTTGAGGGATCATCTCATCTCAGGCTCTAAGGCGTGCGGGTATTTCCAGCGTCTGTATTTACATTTTGGCTCAGGCGGAGAACAAAGGGCGGCGGGGTCGTTGTGGAGACGCTGTCTGTCCTTCAACACGCCCTGCCGAAGTGTCCTTGAGCAAGACATGCTCGCTGGGATGCTGCTGACCTTAGTGTGTCCTCTGAGAGGGGAAATAAAAGGGCGAAGTGTGACAGCTTCATTAGAGACTCGTACTTTTGTGCGTAACTGAGGTCATAAGTGGGTGAAACGCACGTTTTATTTTGCACTCACAACACAATAAACGCGTTATTGCCCCACGGCTCACATGTGTTCAGGTGTGTGATAGTTAGAGGTGTGCACGACGCTGTTGGCATTTCCATTCATGTCCCAATGATGTTATACAGAAAAGCTAATGTATCTACAGCTGCCTTCTGATCATAAAAACCCGATTGCCTCTAAATAAGCAGGTTCTCCAATTGATCAGCTGATGGCTGGAGTCCAGAAATGTTATCCAAAGTTCATAAACACAAACAAAAACGTAACCAATCAGTCACGCTGCCAACGTGCCAAACGCAGATGTTCAGAGAAAGAGATTTTGGCTCCATTTGGTGCACATTTTCAAATATGCACCATTGCGTCGCTCATGAATGGGACGTCGCTGCTGAATGATAATTAATAAGGAAAGCGCTCCTCTTCACCAACACGTTTCCACCGCTCCTCTTTGGCACCAACTGACCCGTTGTTAATCCAACACAATACAACAAATGTAGCGGCATCCTCTTATAGCGGCTCCGGGTGTCGGTGAGCAAACAGCATAATTAAAAGAGAGGGACAAAGGGGGGATTTCACAGAGCAGAGCGCACCGAGATGAATGGTTTCGATTTGGTAAATGAATGTGGAAGAAGCATTGTGGTGCCGCAGGTGGTGACTGATTATTTACCCATAACAACAAGAGGCCGTGGTACATAAACTTCACAGCACATAACCATTACATCAACAGGCCACACAAAACGTGACGCGTATTTTACGCACAAAGTCTCTCACTGGCACTTTTCTTTTAGTTTGAAACGGGAGATGACAAATTACAAAAACTACAAGAGAGTCGTGTTTTGTCGCAAAGGCACTATTTTCTTGCAGAAAGAGGACAAAAAACGTGTCAAATTGGTGAAATAACTGTTTCCAGTCCAAATCTGTTTGTGTCCAGACGTGTTCTTGGAACAAAAGGAGATGATGTTGTTTCTGGAAAAGCAATAAAATGAGTGAAACGGCACTGGAAACCAGAGCTGCAGCCACTGTGAAGAGTTGGGCTGTTTGCTTTAAAACAGTAAAATCTTTTACGGCTGAGCTCCAGACTTAAAGGCCTGTTAAGGTTGATATTTTACAGCGAACAACATTACGCACTGCACGCACAGACATACGTTTAGTTAACAAATGTCTCTCGCGCCACAACATCCACCACACACACCTTCAGATCACAGCTCTGGCCTTACCTTCTCTCCTCATGCCGACTTTGAGGCACTTCTTCAGCCGGCAGTACTGACACTGGTTCCGGTGGTGCTGGTCGATGGGACAGTCTCGGTTCCCCCGGCAGGTGTACGAGAGGTTCCGCCTCACCGAGCGCTTAAAGAAGCTTTTGCATCCCTCGCACGTGAACTGACCGTAATGCTTCCCACTGGACTTGTCCCCGCACACCATGCAGTCCACGTTGGGGATCTTGTCCCCGGAAAGTGCGTCGTTCCCCGGGGTGGAACCGTTGGGGGTTCCCGGTGCCCCGCCGGGCTCCTGGCCGCAAATCTGGAGCTGGGACCCCGGATCTGCTGAAATGTTCTCTGACCACTGGTTTACTACCATTGCCATGCTATCCCCAAACACTTTGGTCTTTGTTTAAATCACAGAAGGAAAAAAGAGTCCGACTGAGCGATAGAGATCCGTCCTGACGTCTTGGAAGGAAAACCGAGGGAGGGCGAGACGGCGCTTCCCGCTTCCTCCGGAGGTCAATCTGAGCTTATTTATCGAAATGGCGTTTCTGTGTTACCGGGCTCTTTCTGTAAACATCTATCAAAGTTTACAGCAACAGCGAGGTATCGTCATGATCGATGCACGAGCGCGTAGCCTACAACTCCCGGTGTCCCTCGCCGCGCAGCGATCCATAAACACGTCGTTCTTCAGAGTGTAACCTCGTGGAAAAGTCAGTCCGGTAAGGTTGCAAAAAAACAAAACAATGTGACGTTACTTCTCGCTCGCTTCTAGTGTTTGACAGACGGCGGACCGCACGGGATGTACCGGGTTACGGTATTTCGCTTCTCAGCCGGTCGCTCCAGTCTCTCCCACGCTCAGCGCTGCATTTGGATTCACTCGAGGTAAATTCAGCCCCTTGAATGACACGCTTGATTTAACACTGGCCACATTTCATGTTCTGCCGGCGGAGGATTTAATTAGTCCCACAAGCTCTTGGAATCGGTACAAAGCGCAGTGCCGAGGAGCAGGCGATCCCCGCTCCCTCTCGTTCTGGCGAGCCGCGGTGAGGTTTTTCGGATAGCGACGTCAGCGTGCGCTCTGGTATTTATTAACCCACCACAGCACACACACACACACACACATACATACACACGCACACGCAGCCTGAATGTCCTCCCTGATCGCCCGCCTAGCAGAGATTAAACAGAGGCAAGTTTTCCACGCAGGACAGTCGTCGCCGCTGGTGCGTGTATCGGTCTGTCCCACCTCTGAGAGTCAAAGCTGCGATTTGAGGAAAGTGTCACTCGCGGGCCGCCGGCCCCCCTGGCGGCGCTCCATATAAGGTCATAACTGCCAAATAAGGTCACGTCCCCGCCCCTCAGCGGGAGAGGTGCAAAAAAGAAGAGGCGGGCCGTGATTGGCTCCAAAAGGCTCTTAAAAAGTAAGGAGCTTTCCGATTGGACAGCGGTCGACGAGGATGGGTTTGAGTGACAGGAGCGGTTGTTGTGACACAAGTACTTTAAAGTGGGCTACGTCAGCGTCCCATAGAAACGTACAACAATAAACGTGTTGTTAACATGTCATTAGAAATAACTTAGAGTTAAATCAAGTCTGGAAACTATAACGTGTCGAACTCTATGAGCTCAAACCACTTACACCAGTTGTATCTTTTAAACTGGCTTTCAAAGGATAATGTAAATCTGGATGATGAGGAATGAATGAGTCTAAAGACCCCCCCTCTCAAAAATGTGTTTTTGCTTTTTGTAATTTCATTTCGATGTTTGACCTCCGCTATGCGGGATGATGAAGGAAAGTTTCTCTGTGCGCACCTTAAAAATCGCAGTTTAACGCGTGTGATTTTGTGCTAATCCTGGTCCAGTGAGCAACCTGAACCCTCCAGCGTGCACACACCGCTAATGGACCTTCCTGCGAAGCATAGGAGACATCTCGTGTCCAGCGGGTAAACCTTTGAAACGACCAGGTTGAGCATATTCACAGATTCATAGATTTCTGTGAGGGACAAGGAGCAGACGTCATTTTAAGATTTTTAAACAACTTTTTTTTTTTACAGCTGCTGCACAATAAATCCTTATTAAAAGCAGTGTATTTAAATGTGTCTGAGGGGATCTTTCAGATATAGAAAACAATGTGTGTACGCCACCGTGTCTGCTTCTTGGGTGTTTTTAGGGGTCTGACTATTTGATGAAATAAAAAAATGTATGTTTTGTCAGAAAATATAATGTCTTATTGTTTATTGTTCTGTTCTGTTTATTGTTCACAGTTTACCAGCCGTTTTATCTACCATGCAGCCCTGCCCTGTCATCAATCTCTGGTCGGTTGTCTGCTGCATGTAATCCCACTGTTCTTTAACAGACCGGTGTCAACAAAACCCCGCTTTAACCCACGCAGCCCCACAACTTTGAATATAGCTTAAACTGGGACAAAACAAATAAACCAGACGAAGAAAAAAAAATCGCAGATTCATTCATTAATATTTAAAATATTCCAGAAAGGTGACAGCAAAAGGTGTTAAAACGTCTCACCGAGCCACACAAACTCCCTGAAGTGTTGATTTTGTGCGTTTGTTGTGTTGCACAGTCTCTGCCGGCGCACACACAAAAGCCTTTGCGGTAATTAACAGTGACAGTGTTGTTCTCTAATGGGGGTTTTTCCACGCCGAGATCAGCGGGGACCTGAGGTTTTTTTTTCCTCCTTCCCCAGATAGGGTTTTGATTTGTCATGTGAAGGTAATTCCAACAACACCGCAGCCGGGGGGTCGAGTGTCCCACCGCCCCGTGCTGCACGGGACCGGGGGTTTGAACAGCGATAATGTGTTTAGACACGCTCTCACACTTCCCCTCTCAATGACACGAATCTCTTAAAAAATAAAAGGACTCGCACGTTTTCTCACCATCACTTCAGAAGACATCTCTGTTTACTGTCTAAACAATTCGGACTATTTCTTGTTTCATTCATCAAGACGTTTCCGGTCCTAACCCCAAAACTGAACCTCCATAATAAATAATACAGCCTATAAACTGTTTTTTAATGACACTTACTTTTGCCAATAAAGCGCACCCACGCCTTTTATTATAATAATAATAATAATAATAATAATAATAATGATACTACCACAACTAATAATTATTATTTATATCACACAAATAGAGAACTAGTGGGGAGTGGGGGTGTAAAGTTAAAGAAAAGTGAAACTGCAGATCAACGAGTCACATTTCGGCCTCAAAAGCAGCTGAACACAAAAGAACAAGAACTTCAGGTCAGTCACACAATCCTCATCTATCTACAGACAAGAAAAAAAAGAAAGGGGTCGGAACTGTAAGTCCCAACTTTGCTTCTCCCAAATATAAAGAAAGCGCTGAAAAAGACAAAACCTCACTTAGGGGTCCCGAGTGCAGCGCCGGGCTCGCCGGGGGCCACGAGGTTGGCCCCGCGCTCGGCTTAATTGCTGTCACATGTAACCTTACCTGTCTCCCAATTAGCCCAGTGACTCGCTATTAGGAGATTCCACGAGCTGCAGGCCAGTGACCGGGGGCACCTCGGGGTTTGGGGGCTAATAATTAGAGTGTAATTCTATACAGCTGAGGCTTATGATGAATCTGACCAGGATTTCACCGAAAAGGGGTTAATTAAATGAGGATCAACTTCCGGTTTAGTAACGTATGTGATGTCCACCCATTAATCCCCCTGTACCCACGCTGACATGTATGTGTTCTTTGATTTTTTTTTCCTTTCACAGTTCTCCCTTAAAAAAATGGAAAAAAAAATCCAATGATCTCTCCGGAAAACTTGAATGTGTATTTGTGTGGGTTATTTTCAACATGTTTTAGCCTCCCACTGTTTGGGCATTCAGGCTTGAACAAACATCTTACATTTTACCCACAGCTCCGTAGAAAGCTGTTAATGTTCTGAGATATTAGCTGAACTGAAAAGTGAGACAAACCCTTTTCCTCATAGACTTCTGAATTTAAAACATTGCTTAAAAAACAGGGAAAAAGCAAATATTTGTACAACACACATTGCATCTGATTTGCCAAATACTGTTTTTACATTCAGGAATATTTCAGGGCCTATTATTAAAGATACTGTGATTTATTTTTACAGTAGGCTCAGGCCATGACACCTTAAAAGTAGCCTCATTTACACATATTTTCTCACAGAACGAGTGCTGATGATTGTATCTCTTCTAGGCCAGTATGGACGAGAGGAACAACCGTACACGTGTGCATGTTATTTGATGGTGGACATGTCCTTCGAGAGGTTTTCTAACAAAATGTATGCTTGAAGGTTCTTCCAAAAGCCGCTTTCAAACTCCACTTGTTGCCCGTTCCGGATCATGACCTGTGCGGTCCAAGCAAACCTGGGTCAAACCGCTCTCGCGTGTTTTGTGTCAACCTACGTCGAAGCTTACGAGTGCGTCCAAGACCGAATAGCGCCGTAAAAATGTTCCAGAGAGTTCACACGATTAGAAGAAAGTAGACCTGATGATGATGATGCACCTTGAATTGTCTAATGGTGGTTATCTTCGCCCTGCCAAACCTTAAAGTATCTTAAATTAATGCACACAGTAGTTTGCCAGTTGTGTTTGGTGCTCAGTGATGGATGCGTGGACCAACCGGTGCGGGAGGCTCTGACACACGAGGGTGTCAGGGTGGGGGGTTAGGGGGTGGTAAACATGACCGCACCGGATGGCCTAGGAAGTGCAGAGGCCACCGGTTCCCCTTGTTAATTTATGTACGGCCTGACAACGCCAGGGACCACAATGCAACGCTCCGCTTCAGCCCGTGCTAAATATGATCCCACTGAGGAAAGGAGCCATCAAGCGACCAGGTAACATAAGCGTGTTACCGAAATAGAAATTCAAAGCTAAGAATGACACGATTGTTAGGAGTTCATGTCTTGCATGACCCGTGAACTGATACTATCTGGACGCTCTTGTGCTCGCGGGAGGTTAATCTCTGATGTGCCGCTCTGGAAAGGCTCACTGATGGACAGACAAGGGAGAAATAAGTGTTGGTTTCTAAAAAATAAATACATGTGTGCGCACACTAAAAAGTCAAAAAGGGAATTGCGTGTAACCAAAGTTTCGGCGTCCGATTCTCCTTGAGAGAAACCGCTGATGAACTGCAGAGAAAGTCCTTTTCTGTAAAGCACGTTGTAATTAAATTGTCATCATGCAGGAGTGAACGGCCTCACATTTCTACACACAAAGCCCTGGTTGACGCTGTGCTAATGTGTGAGGCTGTTTATTCGCTGCAGAGACGCAGGGCCGATAGCTTTTGAAAGTCAGCGCTGTTTCCTTTGGCCGATTGGGGTTGATTAAGAGGTTAACTGCGCAGAGGCATGGCGTCTTTAAGGGAGATTTATCTGTTCCTGCTCTGACCCCTCGGGGGTAGCTTCCCTCACCCCCAGTGTCCCCAGGATTTATTTGGTTATTTGTTTATCTATTGGAAGAGGTCACCCTTTTCTCTGCACTACATCTCAGCCCCTTTGTGCATCTCAAACCCATTTTTCATCTAATTTCTTGTGGGATTATGGCGCTGGTTCGGTTTGCTGACTAAGCGACAGGACACGAGCGAAGGCCCCGCCGAGTCTCGTGACCTCTAACATTTGGCAGCGATACCCTCCCGAAATTGGTTATTTTCATTTAACACGTATTTTGCTATCTGTTCAACTTTGGCCCCCATTTGGAGGAGTTATGGTGTTTTTCTAATTGTTTCCTGGCAGTTTTAATTCAGCTCCACTTTAATTTATGATCTTTTATCTCCTATTTTTGCATTATTTTATTAGTCCTTGCGGATGTTACGCAAAGGAAGCGAACCATAGCTTATGATTCGGACAGATGAAACCTTCCCACATCATCAATACACATCTCTGATGTATTATTGCAGCCCAGCATCTTATGTTTATTTGCTTTAACCATTTAGATTCATCACAGTGTCAGAACATTAAAACAATTTCCAAGAAGTCAAATGTATTTATTTATTTCACTTTCCATCAGTCTTTCAAAAACTTCTAATTATTGTATTTGCAAAGGGCTTTTTAGGTAAATATCTGTGATTGAGTAACTTCACTAACATGTTTTACTATCGTGCTACAAGATGAGACCTCATTTTGTGCTTAAATCCTGCTTATATATAATTTCTGAGTAAAAATTCCAACATTGGCGTTCAGTCAACGTCTCAAAACCCCACCTTCCACAGCGTAAAATCCTCAAGTGATTGCCAGTACTCACTATCTCTCAAAATATCACACACACACTTACTCAGCCGTACATACTCTCACACCTCTTGTGTAATGGAGTTTGTCACTGTTAAGAGGCAGCGGGCCCTTTTGCTGGGGGTGAAGGGGAGGCAGGGTGGTGGTGGTGATGGTGGGGGGGGGGGTGCTATACAGGGAATGCTATGTGGCTTGCATGACCTGACATGTCTCTGAAGCTGGAGGGGGTCTCGACCTTTGACCCAGGGCTCCAAAACTAGGAAGATGAAAAAAGGGGATAGGGTGGGAGGGTTTCGCCTCTAAACAAGGGCTTCTGTTTCGACCACTCCAGGAATGTCAGTTCCATAAAAAGATGCCTACAGAGAGAAAGAGAAAGAAGGAAAGAAAGAAGACAGAGAAGAAGAGGTACAGAGAGCGAAGGGGGGAAAGATCTATCTATCTATCTAAACGAGAACACTGCAAAGAAGAAAAAGTCACCTATGTAAATCTAATTATGATTAATTTCCTTTTCCCACAGCAGAGACACGCTGTCTTGTTTGGTCAGTTGTGGTCAAACAGTCCTGATTATAAACTGCCAGGCGTTCAGACTGTGACCAATGCACTTAACCAAGCGGTGTACTCTGCAGGCAGACTCTGATTCTCCACCCTTCCTCCACCTTCATAACGCAACGTTTACTGCCATTTCTACTCCAAACTGCGGTCATGCGATCAGGCAATAAATTAACCTCTGGACCCTGGCTGAAGGCTGAGCCCTTGTGACTCGCCGGCCGGGGCGAGCTGCCGCAGAACAGTGTTGACGCTGCACTGCAGGGGTTGAGTCAGGAGATAACCTTGTTTTTCACAATGTCTTCCTGGTGGTGGAGTGAAGTCTGGATGAATGCCCGACACGACCCAGAGAAAGCCTGTAATCTGTTTCCCCCGCAGAGAGAAGCTTGACACGGGCGACTGCTGAGTATCTTCGGACAGATGTCATCGTTGTGTGTGCTCAGGTCGTGATAAGGAGGCATGTAAAAATTAGGCAACATGAGAGTCCAGAGCAGAGAGGCTGGAGATAGTGAAGGCAGTTTCGATTAATCTCCAAGTGGCTCCTGAACGGGTTGAACGACCTCGAATGTGTTCGTTTTAATCACAAAATGCAGAAATCAGGGTGCATTTTTGTATGTAGAGCTTAAACAATTACTTGATTTGTCAATTAGTCAAATGACATTTTTTTCTAAATTCTAAATTCTAATTAAGTTAAATCAAGCAAAAAAAAACGTTCAGTGTGAGGGTTTGCTGCTTTTCTCTGTATTGTAATGCAGATTAAACACAATTGTTCCACAGTTTTCTCACATTGCATATAATAGTCAATTAATCAGAAGAGGGAGGGTTCATTTGAAGCTGCAGCCCGACGCTATTCTGCATCAGTTGTCTGGAGTACAGGTGAGATTGACAACTGGTCAGTGAGCATCTTGATGGTGATTTTGATGAAAGGTCAGGGGAGCTAACTTGTTCCTACAGGCTCTATTTGTGGATCATGAATCCCTATCGACTGTGCCAGCAACTAATCAGAGGCTCATATAGGGTTTTCAGACTTGCCTCGGACCGATCGCAAGCTCTGATTGGATCAGTGCTAATCCTCCAGTATGACGTCCCTCTGATGGAATTTCCACAGGCCTACCATCCAACGGTAATTACATGACCCAAGAGATCTTCAGTACCCTGAATAAGCAACGCGTGTGACATGAGGATATTCTCCCTGCCGATGCTCAACGTTGCTGCCTGGATGTCGTGCAGCGCCAGTCAACATGCAGTGCACCATCCCCAAAACCGTGCACTGGAGCTGCAGTGCCCGGGGGTGTCACTTCACGGGACTTCTCTGTACTTCAGCGTTAGGCCTCTAGCACACAGGTCTGCTCAGAGCCCGTCCTCTAACTGCTAAACGTGTGTAGGGGTGGAAAAAGGCCAAATTCCCCTCCCTGCAGTTAAAATCTCAGACGGTGGTCTTTAACGCATACTCCCACTCCCACTCCCTCCCTCTCGCACTCCCAATAAAAACCTCTGACCAACAGTTGACCTTTTGCATGGCCCCCTTCCCGCTGCTCCCCGTGTCTTTCTCCCTTCTTTCCTTCACTCTCCTTTGCTCCGTCCATTCCTCTTTCCCCTCTGCCACAGTGGCCCACGGCGGGCCAATGGGAAGCAGCAGCTGCAGGGAGAGAGGGCTGGGGTTTTGGGTTGGGCAGAGGGGGGGAGCCCGGGTCGAGGGGGGTCACAGTACTGGTAAAGTCATCGCAGGGGCTCCGCTGCAGGGGCATCGCTTCCCCCTTCAAAGGCTGCGCGGTGACGTCCATACACCCCTTGCACCCCTTCTCCTCTTCCACCCCCCACCTCCCACTCCCTTGCGGCCCCCTTTGGCCCTGCTGTTCCTTGGCTCTCAGGGGTCAAGACAGCCGAGGGTTAATAAAGTGATACCAGGTGTTGGCCAGAGAGAAGCGTCCACCCCCCCTCCCCTCTTCTCTCTTAACTCCCACCAGCAGCAAACTGTGGGCCCCCCATTTCACACCACTGAATCCTGCTGGGACGTCGAGCCTGAGAGCGAGCCTGTTGGAAGGGGTGGCCGTGCATGTCAAAGTAAAAACAAGTCTCAGGTAGCGGGCAGGACATGCCCTCTCTGTGTTTGTGTGCATGTGAAAATGTCACTCGTTTCCTGAATGTGTGTGTGTGTTTGCACACGTACGTGTTGCACAAAGCTGCCACCACAACCAAAAGGGGAGGGGGGGGTATACTAGCTAACTGAATGGCATCAGAGCTCTAAGGGGCCTTCGGGACAATACGGGGTTAACCAACCCAACAACGTGGCCGATTAAGTCACAGCGGAGGAACCTTGGAAGCAAAAAGATCCCAAATCCTACCACTGTCTTTCCCCCCTGGATCAGTGGACACACAAACACACACATGGGGAGGGGGAGGAGGGTACGGTGGGCTTCAGGGCTGTGCAAAGAGTCGAGGTGAAATGGTGGTTTCTTCGCTTGACCACTAGAAAACAGGAGGCTGAATAGCTGCAAAGATCAAACCCAGTGAAAGGGAGTCACTGTGGCGAGAGCAAATGGCCTCTGACAATGAGCAAAGAACAAACAGAAGGAAGCCGTCAGTGTACGAGCACCAACAAGATACTGAAATTAACGAGAAAGTGCTCTGACTTGTGTGTGCGAGTGCCAAAAAGTGTGCATGAGAATTTGACCATGTGTGCACAAACAAGAGCCAGGACATTTGAAAAACACCAGCAGCTCGCCTCCGCTTTTCAATTCGACCTGCTAAATAAAGGGGGTCCTTATTAACGCTAATTAACATCAACGACAAGTTGGGTCCATCAGTCCGGCTAATCCCCCGTTTACATTTTCCCCTCTCGCAGGAACCCTGCTGGCCAATTCTTACCCAGTCACAGAAAGGACGCATTGTTAACGGGCTCGGCATCAAAGATACGAGCCCCCTGGAAATGAGTTGCCTCCATTAGGGCCTGAGAGTCGGTCCTGATCCGAACACTCAAACAGCCCGGGGAGTGGAAGAAGGGGAGGGGCGGGGAGGTCAAGCCCCACGTTTAGACTGCTCCATCCGATCCATCAATGACTCGTTTGAACTCTTTCATGATCCCTGGTCATGTCAAAAAAAAACTACAGTGGAGCATGAAAAGGGCAGTAAAAGATCTGATACTGTAAAAACACTTGAGTGTACTTTTTTTTTATGACAACGTCCCATGTAGAAGAAGAAGTAAAGGAAGTATGGTGCGTAAGTGGATAACAAGTGATTCATGCTTTTGAACATGAGCACAGGTGCTGGCGTGTGTGCATGCAGCCGTAACTGTGAAACAAAAGCCCCGCTGGTTTTAGAAGTGTAAAATTGATTGTGGAAGTCCTAAATATATACGTCCGCACACATACAGTTGCACATCATGCACACACACAAGGACTGGCCAGTGTGGGATATCTTTATTTGCGCTAGTTTTTACTTTTCTTAAGCTACAGGAGGCAAATCTTTCTGGCAGATCTGTCTTTAAACTTTAAATAAACCCCTTAACATACAGTTTTCCCTTTATGGTTTCCCTTAAAGGGGCACTCCAACATTTTTACACATAAATGTCAGTTTACTCATCGTGGTTAGTACAACAGTTAAGTATCATGTCTGGCTCTGGAGGAGCAGAAGTCTGAGAAGATAACCCTGATGATGTGACCAGGGTTATCTCGAATAAGGCCTGAGAATTCAAATATCTGACAGAAACCTGAGTTATGAACTGCGGGGGCGTGGAGTTGAAAGATTAGAGAATTCAACAGTCAGGGAAAGTCTAATGGAAAACCCTACTGAGTTATGGGAAATGTAGGATCCAGCATTTTCACCCTGAGATTCCCAGAAGAATTTAATATAAGGTTTTGTGAGTTTAAACAATATTTGAGAGTCCGGCTGGCTTGTTGAGGGGTTTTATTAATTTGCATACACTACTTGCCTACAATATTTGTTCTGTGTGATTGAAGCCACTCTTTGACCCTAGTTTCGCCCCTGAAAACAGCGCACAGGACAAAGAGAGGACTACTTGTTCTGGAAGCTGCTGTCGTTGCATCGTCAAAGTACGGCACTTCCGCTGCCCACCACAAAAACCACAGACACCTCAGAGTGCCAAAGGCATAAATCCACAATTCACATATTGTGTCACGACAGAGTCGAGCAGTTTCATTTGTCACTTACAACAGTCGACAAAGAGCTTTTATTGTGATTTCTGTAACGGACCGCATTTGTCAGACTTTGTGTTGTTCATTCAGGTGGAAAAGATAATGACATTATAATGTTGAATCTTATATTATATTATTATACTTATATTAACACTTTAAGGACTTGGTTCTGATATTATGTGTAATTAAAAATCCAAGACTCAACCCATGACCCAAGAACAAGGCTTTCTCAACATGTGTTTCTTCAGCTTCAACATTATCATCCCTGAAGAAACCTCATGTCATGCCAACATAAATCACTCCCTGTTTTTTGGTTTCATTAAAGCGCTCTCGTTATCCTCCTTATGGTTTCCTACGTGCTGGACCACTGCAGCTTTCAACCTTTGCTTTTTTACGCTTTGGAAAGTAAACACAATAAATTCCAGCACATAGCCAGAGCTGGGGTGTTGTGTTATTTTTCGGCACCGCGGGTAAGCACAATAGAAACACAGCTGTGGTGATCAGTTTGGGCTCCCCGGGAGCCACCGGAGGCCCGGAGCACATGTTCGTTAATGATCAGTTACAAAGGCCACAATGGGAGCCGCTAGTCGCTGAGGTCTGTACTCCTTTGCATCTCAAACCATTTGAATGACTGCACCTTCTGCTAAATGTTTAAACCCGGAACGTGTCTCCCTGGATTGATTGCGGTTGAGTCGACAGTTTAAACTCTCACTGAGTGAAGTGGTAAAGGTTTCTGTTGGTTATGAAGAGACGTGGGACGTCGTGAGTCCGTTGAGAATGCAGCTTTTGGATGCATTTTAATGTAAAAATGGGTTTAACTAATGTGTAATCCACATTTCATCCATCCTCTTTGAAATGGTTTTAGCCAGTCCTAAAACAACTCGAGGAACATAATCTACGGCACACATGAGGAAGATCTGTCTATCTTCTCCTGCTCAGTTAAGGAGGGCTTACCTTTGATCCCTCAGCTCTGTTTTAACTCACTTTGTCTCCAAGGTTTTTGGCCACAAAAAGGCAGAATACAGTATAAAGTGAGCAACTAGGGTGCTGCATCCTAACAAGAATGACCCATATTTAAAAAAAATATATAAGAAAAAGTAAACTCAGACTGTTAGTCAGTAAGAAAAATGATTTTCTCTTTTACAAATCGTGACAGGTTTCAGAGCTCCTGACTGACAAACGACCTAAAATGGATCTAAAGCATTTTTGGAATAGATGTCTTTCAGCTGCGGAAGATGTGACATCGAGGTCAGGGAGTTAAGGTGTTGCCTTATGATGGGTGAGTCTCCTCCAAACAACTCCCACAAAGCAGTAAACATCAAGAGAAAGTTCCAAATGCTCTGAGCACTAAAGCTGCGACAAGATGTAAAAAAAAAAAAAAAGAGCTGCCCGAACAAGCTCACACATAAACACGTATCTGAGCACACGCAGGCCATGCACGCACGCACGCACGCATACATGCTTGCAGCACATACATGTATATATGTGCACACGCACACACACACAAACACACACAATACGCAGGCACCTATCCCTCCAGGGCGAGCCACGGCCCTCCCCCACCCTTGAAACCCGATCTGTCGGCATGCAGCGCGGAATTCTCCAATCGCCCTGACTTTTGACCTCTGCCCTTTTTGGCAGTGCACACAAGAGAAGATGAAGTGCCCAAGCCTCTCTCTTCCCCAACACAAAAAATCCCCTGTTCTAGCAGCCCTCCCACACATGAACGGGCACGCACACACACACACACACAAACACGGTGGACACACGCGCACACTGATTCCCATTTGGGCCGACTTGAGGCCAAACACTCTTTCTAATCCCCGGGGGGCACATGATCAAAATGATTCGTGATATGTAGGTAGCAGATGTGTGTGTGTGTGTGAGAGATGTATGATGAGTGTGTGAGCCGGAGAGAGGAACTTTGACTTTTAAAATCCCTCCATTGCATCGTTCACATAGCAGAAGACACAACAGAGCTGTTAAAGCTTTGAGGGTTTTAGTGAGGGGACAACATATCAGTCAGTGCTTCTTATCATTATCATCATCGTCAAAATCATCTTCAGTGTCCAGAGGAAAAGCTTGAACGAGTCAAAGAGGCAGATTGTCACAGCCATGTGTTTCTGTCATTCGCCCCCTGACTCTGCGTTTATGTGGTGTCAGTGTGTGTTTTGCGTCTCTGTAAATAACATTTCTTGTGTGTCCGGAGTCTCACCTGCCTCAAAATCTCCATCCGAACAACATTCCCAAATGGCTGTGATTTGCAAATAACAGTAAAATATGTTCTGACAATCTGGGGCAACTGACAACATAACTTACTGAAGGTTGATAAATATAAATCTGTACATTTGATAGTATTGATCTCTATATATGCACATTTCTATAACTTAAGTGTTGGCCCAGGGCTCTACACATTTTATCACTGCCTAGATCAAAATGGCGACTGAGTTAGTTTAAGGGGTTAAATGTTCTCACTTTCTTCTTGTGCTATTTGGTCGTGCGTTTGGTTTTGGTTGTACGTGCACAGGTTTGGCAATTTCTGCCTCAACCTAAGTGCAATGGAGGTAAGTGGAATTTCAAAAATCTTTAAACTTTGAAAAATGTAATCTCGTCACATTTCTTTCCAGAAACCTGTTTTCATGTGGAGTATTTCTTCAGTAGAAAGTGTCTCCAAAGAAAACTGTTCGTATTAAGGTCTGTGGGTTATGAAGACATTTGTGAGTTGAACGACGCGCTTTTTAACCCCACACGAACTTTCAAATTTCATTCATCTACAATTTATTGGGGTGGTGGCAGAAATCCCAGAGAGGATGAGGCCAGAGTATACTTGAAAGCAACTAGTTTGTATAAAGTGTCGTCCATCCATGTCAAGTTTGTCAGTCAAGCTGATACCGGTTTAGTTTTTTCTCCCTTGTTTGCTTATTTTTATCATTTGTTTCTTGCACTGTTGTACTCTATTAAGCACTTTGGGTATGAAATGTGCCATGTAAATGCATTTTGCTTGCCTGTCCACACTTGAAGGTGGGCCAAAAAGCATATTTAAAAAGATCGAGAGGCAATGAATCGTACGGCACACACTTGCAGTTGTAGAAACTGTTGTAGAAACACAAAGAAGAATGAAAGATGAGAGCTTGAAGAAGTCCCAATCTTTCCAAACTTTCCTCACCTCCACACGTCCGGCTAATTACAACGTGAAGTGGGCAAGTTTGTCAGATTGTCGGTTTTGTCAAGTTACTAAAATTGTCGGTTGCAGCCCCTAATTCCAACGTTGGAAAGGTGTTGGGGGGAGAAGGTCTGACAAGCACTGAAGTGTACTGATGCCTTTATCAAACAACCAAAATGATCAGAGTTTAGATGGTTATTATAAGATCCTCAATAGTTCTTTCCTAAATTGTTGCAGAACTTAGAAGCCCAGGTTTTTAGACGAGATCAGGCCACTTGGCTGTTTACTTCTAAAGCCCTACTTGTAAACCGATCACCATTTAGCAAAAGCAGTTGGAATCAAACTCACTCAGATATTACAAAGTTGTTTATGTGCCTCTTGGTGGTGTACTGTACTGTATGTTGGCTGTGTGAGAGTTTCCTATACGTATGACCCTGTATCCCGAAATGCGTCTTTAAAATCCCCAGAGCACCACCTCTCTCCTCCACCATCTGACCGCTGCCATTTGTGCATTGTGTGTGTCCGGCATGACTGCTCTCGTCATTTTCCCCTTTGATTGGCCTTCACACAATGTAATCAGTGTTGCAGCTGTCTGAAAAGGCCCCTTGTGCAGTATCTGAGCAATGCCGATTACCCCGATGCGTCCACAACTTTGCTTTTAGTTCCATTCAGGCGCTGTGACAAACGGCAAACTGTCTGGTGAGCATGTGTCAAGCCACTTGATTTACTTCTTTGTTTGACTGCACTGGCCCTTTTCTGAATGTCGCCTCGGTCTTGTATGGCCTTACTGTATTGGTAAAAATTGCCATGGCCGTAAGCTTGAAATTCTAATGTACAGACAGACTGAAAGAATTGTTCCACTGTATGTGTGAGTCATTTGATGTTCTTCCAATGCACAAAAGCTGACTTATTCCTTAATTTTCTGTTTTTTGAACACGGATGAAATGATTGACTTGAAGAATCAATAAAAATCATCTCTGGGTCTAACTGCACAAAGTCGGCTCTCAATTGGAAAAAAATAACATCGAAAAAAATATTAGAACCAACATATAATCTGTTTCTAACTGTGGACGAAAGATCCAAGCGAGTATGTTTCTGGAAAGTGCCATGTGGTTTGAGTCACATTGTTAGCGAATGATGTGCTTTTAACTGGGTATAAGTCAGTGTGCTGGACCCCTAAACTGTAGCCAATCCATTAAGACAAAGCTCTGTTGATCCCTTTCTTTACATCGTCCACCATGGCCGATTAAATGTAGCCGATTTTCACGCCCGTGCTGCGGCGGCTGCGAGGCCTGAATGACTCCTCACAGCGCGATCACAGTGTGCTGTCACTCCAACAGCCCGAGGAGGAAAGAGACGGTAAGCAGCAGGCTGCTTGGAGCTGAACAGCGGGAAGGTAACCGTTTGAAGATTCTGCTTAGACCCTGATGCTTCTGTCCTGATACGTCCAGGCTGTGTGATCCGGACTACATGTCACGTCATGTAAATGAAGACACAAAGATACTTTTGCAAAGTTTTCTTCACAGAAACAAACAAAAGAAGTGTTTTAACCATGCTAGAGGTGAAGCTCTGGTTTCAGTTAATTTTCCTGTAGATAATTCATTTCTTTACCATGTATGCATGAGAATGTCCCATTACTACGGCGCTGTCAGTCAAGAAGCTCCAAAAACAAGAAAAAAGAAAGAATAAAAGCATGATGCAGCATCTTGTATCACCACTACTCGTAAAATAACTAAGACTTTGATCCAAAATAAGGTCCGGGTAAGAGAGAAATCTGATTACTGACCTACTGTTAAGTTACTACCTATGTCTGATTCCTTATTGTACCTGATTTCACCCAGTAATCAGGATTATTGAGTGCATGTAAATGTGCTGAATGTATCTTTAATGTCCTCACACCTTTATTTTTACTTGATGAACAGAGACAGACTGAGAAGCATTAAAAGGATGTCATTTTTTACACCATAACTCATGTTTAGAGGATCTTTAGAGGAGAGGCAGTTATGTTTGTCTGTTGGTCCTCCACCACTTTGGTCCAGACTGAAATATCTCAGCAATAACTGAATGGTGCAGAGTCCCAGTCGAATAGATGAAAGCCTTGTCTTGTTACTTGTGTCTCGTTTATTTGTTCTCCGTGCACTTCATTAAGCCATCAGACCAACATAAAGGCTGAACAGAAAAGTAGGCCAGACAATAAAGTACAACTCTGTGCAACTCATTAACTTAATTCTCTAACAGCAACACAAAGTTAGCTAACTTCAAGTAAACTCCAAATCCTTACAAATACATTAAACATACCTTATTACCACTTTCAGCTGTCGCCAAACTCAAGTTACACATTGTAGTTATGAACTAAACAACGTGTTGGGGACATTAACAAACGGAGTGCCATGAAATGTGTCCTAATGACTTTGGTGATAGTATCAACATCAGTGTGTAATTTGTCCAATACGGCCATAACTCATAATTAGAGGATTCTAAGACTTTTTGCATTTATTTATATTTTTAATTCAATTGTGCTGATTGAGGCATCATTATGAAATCGTATGTTTTCGGCTATTTTACTGACTTTAACAATGGTTCCCACAATGCACTGACCTTTTTCACCTCCTCAATCTTTGTTTCATAAGCAGTTTCAAAGGAAAATAACCCAATTACAGGCAAATCCAGTAAATTCCTTCCCCCAGATCAGTCCAAACAAAGCATTACTTATGCATCACTTGACTCCCAATACGTGACCCTTCGGACAACAAACTGCCCCCGACTCTCCCTCGCCCTCCTCCCTTCTCCAGAAGGGTGTTAAGACCTGTCCCTACTCTCCCCGGGGAATGCTGGGAAAGGAAGGTCTGCACATCTGTCCAAAGCCTCGGGGAGAGAGACAGAGGGAACGAGACGGAGAGCGATAAACATTCCTTCATCCACAAGGAAGACAGAAAGAACAGATAGAGAGAGAGAGAGAGAGAGAGAGAGAGAGAGAGAGAGAGAGAGAGAGAGAAACAGCTCACCAGCGGAGGGGAAACGAAAAGAAACAGGAAAAAGTGAGGGCCGTTCTCGCTGACATCACAGAGAAACTGACAGAAACTGACAAAATGAAAGAGTCGTTTAAAGAGGGAGAGATTTTGTGAATGAGAGATGGATCTTGTCTCCTTATGAAGCCATCCATCACTCCTTCAATAGCCCAGTGGGCAGAGGTGGGAGCAGGCACCCCGGGCCCTCCTTCAAAAGGACAGGAGAGGAGGGAGGAGAGGACGACGGCTGCAATGTGCTGGTGGAGCTGTGATCTTCACCTCCCTCCCTCCTGTGAAGTCAGCAGGGAAAGTGATTAGGCCTCTGTCCTCCTCCTCCTCCTCCTCCTCCTCCTCCTCCTCCTTCCCTCCATTTTCCCCTTTTGATGCCGGTTGTAACAGTATTGGCCTTCCATTGGCTCTCAGTGAGGCCTGCTGCTAACTTCTTCACCTTTCTAATGTATGACTGATGCAAGCCGTCTTTCCTCAATACACAACCAATACACCTGCAATACACAATTTAACTAAATACCCCCCATACTGTCCCTCTCCAGTCATGTTACAACCAAAATAAAATGATTCAATATATTTAGTTTGCTGCTTACTGGCAGAATCCTTAGTGTTTAATCAAGTCTTAAAGATACTTCCAGTTGATAATTAATCAACATTTGTTCTTGAAAGGTTTTGCTTTGTTTGGAAAATGTATTCCATAATATTCGGCACAATATTTGAATGAAAAAACTGCCGGACAGCAACAGTTCACTTTATATAAATAGTTGCTGCCTTGATTATCCAATCAGAGGACCAGAGAAATGATTCCAGGTGCTATACGAACACACACACACACACACACACACACACACACACACACAGGTAATTAAGTAAAGAAGAATATATATATATATATATATATATATATATATATATTTTTTTTTTTTTTTAAATATACTAAAGATCAGAAGAGATTTAGAAAATATAGAAAATAAGTAAATAAGTGCTACAGTTCATCATAAGTCTATACAATTTTATCATACGCAGAGCATTTTAGCGACATCTATGAAGGTTGAAATCATTTTATAAAAGACTTGTGAACCACTACTTTTAATTTCCTAGATGCATATACGCTCAGTGGCCACCACAGCCACACCTGTACAATCCTTTACATTACAGTTTAATGTGTTTTGCCATAAATTCCACCTTTATGAAGTTTACAATGTTCAGTTTATGGTGACATTGTTAGAAATGTGTAAATTCAAGGATATGTTTATTTATGTCAAAGTTCTATTGTGAGGTGTTCCTAAGTTTTTGCCTAATCTATTTACATACATGAGGGGGCAGAGCACCTCTCAGTATAACACACCACCACTAACTATGACCTCAATAATAAAACATATCATTAAATTAGCACCTCTATAACACCTCATAAAGTGGACATTGAGTATATAAACCACACTATGCAAGAAATAAGAGAAAAAGTAGATATGCGCATAATAATAATAATACAGATAAATCTAATTAAAGTTTTTTTATATACTTGAGTCAAGAATGCCCCAACTGGAGTATAGCCTATATTAGAGCAGTCAAATAAATGATATCATCACATTAAATAAGAGTTCATCATTCGGTCCCGTGGGTGACAACGTCTGTAAAGTAAATATCCTGTATACTTCCCTGTGTTCATGTGAAATGCACAAAAATGTCGTCTTTAAAATCGCCACCAAAATGACAAAACCACACCTTAAAAACACGTTTCTGTGTTGTGTTTCCCTTTTTAACAGTTCCGTTTGCCTGTCCAGTGGTGTTGATGTGATACAGAAATGAGATGTAAACACACTTTCACACCGGAGTGTGACAAGTGTGAGATGTAGTTGACCCCTGTCTGTCCCCTCTCGTTCTGTTAAGGTCCCTTAACGTTAAGGTCACAACCTAGCAGTTTTATTGGCCCTCTAAAGTCATCAGTGCATTGGGATTGGATGAAAGCCCTCTAATGGAGTCAGTAATTGGTCCAGTTTATCAGTTTATTAGGTGCGCTGGCTGTGGGAACAGCTTTGACGTATATAAAGTAAAGTATACATCATTAGCAAAGATTGGTCTTTTTTGGGTTAAAATAAACCAAACTGTAGTAGGATTTGTAATATTGTATGGCTTTGAGATATTCATAGGCGCTACTATCTTTAAAAATCTGTATCTCGAATCAAGTCCAACAAAGAGAGACCAACTCAACTCAACAGAAATCTGCTCATAAGCTTATAAGGCACATTTTCCTCAACTCCTGAAACACGTTTTATTTTATTTATTCATTTATTTATTGTCAGACAACCCCATGCGCACGCTCTTTCTCGCTATTCCAAAACCTGGAAGAGAATCGGCTGCGAATGAAATCACCAACTTAAGCTGTCATCTAGATATATTGTGCCCTATTTGTTGTCTGGCGCGCAGAGGAGTGACAGGCCGTCAAAGGCTCAGTCCGCGACCTCCAGTAAAGAGGAAAGCTTTTTTCTTTGGTCTTTTCTCTTGAGTTCCCCATTATCTGTGTGACCCGTCCCCTTAAAACACTTTGGACGAGTGAAAGGTCCTGACTCTGCACTGAGCTCTGGCATAGATGTCAACCTTTGCTATTCAACCTGCACGCTCATACACCCCCCACCGCAGGACGAGGAAGCACAAACACACACAAACACACACACACAGAAACTTGCAAACATGCAAGTATTCAAAAACCAAAAAGGCAGAAACACACATGATATGTATCAAATATATGTTTGATGTGTGATTCGTTAGCACACATGCGTCCACACTCACAGGAGGAACCCACCGGGGATTCAGGAGACCACAGGAACCTGGTTCTGGATGAGCTGTCAACAAAGAAGAGCAAAACAACTGTATAAAAGTCCCCTGCCCCCCACCCACTCACCATCACCTCCTCACCCACGGACTCCTTTCTCCCACTGACCACTGTTCAGAATTGCCCCCTCACCCCTGTGACCCCCCCATTGGGCCCTTTCTCTCCGCGACAATGGCTGCCGGGGGCCGTGTTATTTGAGGCACTAAAGAGCCGTCCCACCCGCCCGCCCCCAGGACAATGCCCACCCCCGCTGAGAGCTTTCTTCCCCTCACCTCCCTAATGACAGGTTTCATCCTCTCTGCCCTGACCCCCGGGAGGGACCGCGGCTCCCGGCCCGGCCCATCGCCTTTCTGCCCGCTGACCTGCTCCGCCAACAGGCCCGCCTCCCGCTCACTAATACACATAAACACACTTTCCCTCTCTCACATGGACTGTAGGCATGTAGAGCGCATGGGTGGGAAAGACATTCACTCAAAACTGTACTCAAGTACCATGTCATGGTTCTTTAATCTGCTACTTCACTACATTTCTGGGGGAAATATTGTCCTTTTTACTCAACTGCATTCATTTCACAGTTATAATACCTCGTGAATACATACATGAATACATTTTTACATAAACAAAAACTTAAGGTTTTCCCACCTTTTTGACTTGGGATCCCTCCTTTAAAAAAAAAAAGAAAAGTCTAGTTGGGGCTCCTCCTCATGTTTCAGACGTCTATGTCTCTCAGATGGTTTCATTTCAAAACTGCTGGAGGTCCAAAGATGTGAAATTATCAAATGTTTCACAAAATAAATAAAGAAGAAAAGTTTTTTAAAAAAGTGAATTCAAAATTGTTTAGCATAACTTTGTTTTATCTTTGTATCCTCAGATGTATTTGGGGGGGGCGGCAGCTAGATTGCAAACTATTAGCTAACACGTGTTTAGTTTTATAGTGGCATTGTACTGAGTTCCTACATCGACCAATGAAAAGGAAATCTGGTGGCCAGTGGTTCAATTTCCATTTCCAAATAAATGTGATTAACCCGGAGGTTTGTTTACAACCTGAACGATGTTTCTCGCTCTGCTGGACCTATTTTGAACTAAGTTACCACGTTCAGTTATCAGGTCCCCCCTGTTTGAGTCTGTCTGGGGACTTTTGTTACCTCTCTCTCTCCACATTGTATGTGTGCACAAAGAAGACAATGCCATTAATTAACAACTTATACCACAGCCACAGCAAATACTTACAAGTGTCAGTTAAAATCACATTAACAGGATTCCCAGTCAACAGTTTTGATCTGATGTGACCGTGGCGAGAGTACTTACAGTGTGTGTCATGCTGCATTACCATTTCACTCTTAATACTACAAAGAAATCGGTGAGGATTTGAACACATTTATATACCTGTCAGTGGTTACAAGTGTTTGTTAGATTATGTCAAAGAAATATCTTGTCACATATTCACACGACAATAGTTGAAGGAAGCATGCGGATTTGGAATCTGTTGTTCAACCAGATGCTCGAACGTCTTAATTATCGTGATAATCTGCGCTACACACACACACACACACACACACACACACACACACACACACACACAAACTCTCTGCATGAAGCAGAGAATGATACCAGTTATAGTTTCTCAATTGACCTTTGTAATGTTCTTTCTGCCAAATACGCACACAGGAACACAGAGCGGCCTGTTCACCTCATTTAACCTCCTCGGCTCACGGCCGTTGACAGATCCCTCTCTTTTTCCTGTTTTGGAAATGATTCAAGGCCTTCAACAAACCACAAAGGTCATGAAACGAACTCAGCCCATTAACAGACCCCACAAACTTTAAATTCAACAAAGAAAAAACACAGATATTCAGTTGGACATTCTTCCATGACAGATGCATTATTCTCCTGGACAGCGCGTTAAAAGTCATCTCTAAGTCGTCACTTACAAGTTGTCACTCATTGTCATTCATAGTCTAAGCCTCAAGCAGTGCAACACCTTTCTTCACAGGGGAAATCAATCTCTCCGCTCGGCTGTAACATCTGACTTTGTGATGACGATGTATCAATGTCAAACAGACCAGCATGTATTGGCTAGCTTGGCAATTAAGCGTGTGGAAGCTAAATTACCATGAGCCAGCGAAAAGGACTTTCTGTAGTTAATTAATGGCCGAGAAAGTCGGTCATTTTCCTTCAGTTGCATTCTAGATGGAGACTCTTTCTTCCCGTCCTGCCCAGTCCCAGTGTGTACTTCCTAATTCATCCCGGTCCCATGACTTTAAGTCATGATCCCATTTTAATGCTGAGTAATTACTTCCTTTGTTGAGTATTACAGAGCCCCTACCCTGAGAACACGGGAGGGTTTAAATACAATAGGTAAAGCTTGAAGTGAGATTAGTATTGAACAAGTAACCATGCATCATGATTCTATGATATTACATCTGTCAGATTATAATATAGATACAGCATCGAACTGCCGAACGCAACTACAAAAAATAAAGTGAATATCAGGGCAACCCTCCTGAGAATCAGCAAGAGTGTGGGGAGTCTGCATTGCATTGGAGAAATCGCTCTCTCTGCCTCCGCTGACGTGGATTTCTCTCTGGATATTTCTGCAACATGTTCAGATAGAAGCATTTAGCTTTTTTAATTCTGGGACTGCGAAACCTGACATTTCCTGTGAATATTTTAGATAGTGAACTGAACATTTACCCGAGAGATATCTCAGAATTTAGTTTGTAATTGCCATAAGAGAAAGTGGCACTGGGCATCTTTTTTAAATATTTAATTCCTAAAGCTTGGTGATGTAGTGACTATACTTGCAGGGCTAGCTGGCAAACTGCTAACACGCTGGCCAGCCAGGATATGCTAGAACTAATCATGCACAATTTCTATTTTTCCTGTACTTTATAATTTAGTCCCCCTGGCATTTTGTTGTCAGGATTATACATCATTTCATTTAATAAAGAGTTTTTAAAGAGGGCAAAAAGAGCTCTCCAGTTGGTTACAAACGGGACAATAAGTTCAAACTGTTGATTCAAGAGTCATATTTTTTTGAGGAGAAGTTTATAATCTGACAGAGGAGGTTAAAGAAAAGTAGATGATGCAACACAGGTCATAAGTTACTACAGCTTCCTCCATTTTGGACTCTCTGGCTCTCCATTGCCTCAGAGATCACGCAGCACCATCAAGACGGCTTGCTATTACTCAATGTTGCAAATTCACAGGACAAATATCTCTGACTCAGTCTTTCAATTCTGGTGAGACCAGGCCTCATAAGAAAAACACCAAAAGAGCAGTTTATGAAACCACAGTACTTTGGTAATGTTTCAGTTGTTTTTGATAAACCTTGTTCTTTATGTTTGACTAAGAATTTAATGCATTTTGAAACTGAAATGTCTCATGCGTGCGTTGCCCAAACGCCTCTATTAAAAATACTTTTAAAAAGGCTTTAAACCAAGAAGCAGTGTTCCACCAGTTCATCAAAAATGTATATTGTTGGCACCAAAGCTTAAATTAACCCGACACTTCAAGTCTTTGGGAGAAAGAGCAACAGTTGCTACTATTTAACCCGAGTGGAGAGTGAGTGGCGGTGGGAGTGGCGCTGCTGCCGGGCGCTGAAGTGGAGAGAGCAGAGCAGCCACTGAGATGAAGGCGACAGGGTGCGACAGGATGAGCCGTCAGACTACAGAAGCAGGAATCTTTCACTTTCTCACACAGACACACAAATACATACACACACACACACACACACACACACACACTCAGACAGATCATATGGCGATATCACTTTCTTATTAGGCACCCCTTTACAAAAGTTTTCTAAGTTGTAACTTATGGGCTTTATCAATGGTTAATAGATCCGTTACAGCCATCATGTTGCAAATAATGTGGTTATAAATGTTGCTAATCCACTAATAAATTATAAATAAATTGTTAATAAATAAAAGTGATATAGTCCCACTTCTAATATTTTTGTCACAACCTGGCAACCCAAAAGTTGGTCTTATTAACCCTTTATTTATTGAAAAAATGTATAAATACTTAACTTGACATCAATAAAGCCGTGTAAGTGTAAAACCGATTGACTTATTACAATGTGGTTCCAAGCTACCAAACAACTGTTACACACAGTTCAGATTAGAAACTGGTTGGTGAGAGATGAAGCAGACACACACACACACACACACCTTGCATGCTGCAAACTCTAACTTGCATGCATGTGTACACACAATGGTAATACTGAATGTGTGTGAATGAATGTGCACACTCACACACTGGCATGCCCAAGCAGTCAAACACACACACACACACGCACACACCTGAATAAAGCTGGATTTCCGCCTTTATCCTAAGAGCACTTAACCAGCGCTGCCTACCTGCAGCATCTGTGCTCCATTAGATGTACCCGCTGCACACAAATGCATTTCTGCCTCAACATGTGCTCAGTTTGAGCGTTTTCTCCTCAGAAACATCCGGTGTCTTTAAACCAGCGGCCAACAAGATACGTTGACACTGAGAGCACTTTAAACCGTGAGCACACACAAACGGCCTCGGCATGGACATCGGAAACTTTCCTCAGGGTGTCAGCGAGTTCACTGAACCATCCTCAACTGCATTTGACAAATTTGTCACTGGGCTTGTGGTTAGGCTCTTTGTCAAGGGTGGTGTTTGCACATTCAGATAAATGCCATTTTGCTAGAAACAACATCCAAAGAGTCAATACATTTGATTGTATTAATGCATAAACACATACATATCTGCTGCAGGCAAATGTTACATCAGAGCTCAGATAGATAACTAATCAGGTGTGTGTTGGATCTGTCAGGTACTTGTTGGTCATGGAGTTTCATACGCTGTAGCTACACTGCCACACATTATACCCATGTCTTCACTCCACTTTAGTACAACTATACACACACACACACACACGCCTCACTGCTTGTCCAGAGCTCCTCCCTGGGGGGTCACAGTGGCAAGGAGGGAGGGATTTCA
Organism: Nannoperca obscura; assembly: GCA_036024295.1. Taxonomy (NCBI): domain Eukaryota; kingdom Metazoa; phylum Chordata; class Actinopteri; order Centrarchiformes; family Percichthyidae; genus Nannoperca; species Nannoperca obscura. The sequence goes on from JAVQJL010034813.1 coordinate 58,389, forward strand.
CGCTTGACCTTCCCCTCACAGCTTTGTGAGCCCCTTCACTCCCGCCTTGATTCTCTTGACCTACTTGGTCATCCCGGAGCAAGCCACTTATAATACCTACATTTGGCCCAGTAGCACGGTTTCCCCTCTCTCTTCCTCCCCTCTCTTCCTCCTCTCTCTCTCTCTCTCTCTCTCTCTCTCATTCTCTCTCTCTCTCTCTCTCTCTGTCATACACACACATCTGTCCCTCACACATCTGTCGGTTGTTTTCTCTCTGCAGGGCTCTTCAGCTGCGGCCTCTCCGACTGTGACTGATGCAAAAGTTGGGAGATAACGGTCTAATCCCCTTGTGCCAAATATTGTTTTCGACCGCTCACTGAATTCTGGGAAATGCATTGCCCTGTCTGTCCAATCCTTTTGTTTGTTTTTTAATCCAAATCTCTTGTGATCTCTCATGTGTTTTCGCGTGTGTGGCGGGCTACCAACTTATATGGGGATGACTTCCTCTGAAACACAGTCCTGGCAGAAACGACACAATCATAGACATGTATATTATATCTAACAATTCAACACTGCATTTCTTCCCTCAGAAATATTAGGACTGTTTGTTTCTGCTGGTAACTGGGAGGGTGTCATGAAATTCATCTAGGTATTTATTGTTACTGTTGTTTGTTGCTGTTCATCACATTAAGACTTCACCATTCACAATCTGTCTTTGTGCCCAGCTCTGGGGGATCCCCTCCTCTTCCTCACCCTCCCTTACCCCTCTGCACCCCCAGAGGAGGTGGATGGAGCATCTGCAGCACTCACTGGCACCCAGAGCCGCTGTTTCTCCTCTTGCAAGCACCACTTAAGGCCTCCTGTCTCACACTGCAGCCCCGCCGGTAGTTGGGAACCATTTTCTACTCAGATGAGCGCAAACAAAGACATGCATGTGCAGGACCGAGAGAAGAGGGAGGCGGGAGGGAGGAGGAGGAGAAGGCCGTTGGTGTGTTTGGTAAACAGCGAGAAATCCTCAGGGAGCGGCTACTCAGGAGGAGAGGAAGAGAGGAAAGGGAAGTAGAGGAGAGGGAACGCAAGAAGGGGGCAGAGGGGAATCGTACAGTGAGGTATGACTGAGTCGGAAGCCGGGAAAGAGGAAATTGCAGGGGCTTCCATGTCACAATCCGCAGATGAGCTGATCACAAAGGAAGGGGACGGCGCACCTGCCACTGAACAAACACATGTGTATACACAGACACACAGCTGGAACTGTACATAGTGCTCTATGTGGCACGCATGCATCCTCCTGCACATACGATGTAAACCATCAGGGAGGGCAATCAGAACAAAAACCACAACACATTCATTCACACAACCAGCATTCATGAAGGCGCGTCCCTTAACGACACTCTGTAAGCTCTTCAGTGTGACCCTGAGCCTCGTCTTATTCTGAGGATATGAGGCTCGAACCTAAAGATGACAAAGTCCTCATATCAATGCCCACGCACTCCCAGTTGACCCAGCTCTTCCCCCAGACCCTGTTGTTTTATTTGAGCCATAATAATCCTCCTAATTAAAGCCCCTTCCTAGTATTTTTCCCGTTCACTCCCCTGTAAAAGGCCTAGGTTTCAAAGTGCTAATAAAATAAACTGGAGGGGCCCCATTTCTTTATTTGTATGTGTGTGAAGAGTGTGTGGGAGAAGAAGGCAGGGAAAGGAGGGGGGAGTTGGAAGGACAGAGGTTTTAGGTTCAGAGGGGGGTAAAAGAAACAACAGGTCAGTGGAAACAAAGGAGCGTGAGACCCAGGGGTCAAGCTGCCTGGTGTCCACAGTCACCGGGCTGGCGTTGTTGCAGGCCGAATGGCCCTGCTTGTATAATCGCCGGGGTATGTTTTGTCCACGAGTGTAGGATAGAATATATCACGGCGCTGCTGACAGATGAACAATAGATCACGTTTTGTGGAAGTCCGAGTGGAGCCTTCGCAGCCTTTGACTTGGCTGGTACATCTGGAAGAGCCAAGATTAACCCTGCGTTTACTGGCCTCGCGTATGGCTGACCCTTCTGACCCGAACTGCAGCTTCAACAATATCGCTTATGGGTTAATATAGGACTCAAAGACACCCTATAGAGGTTGTATCAGTGATTCATCCTCTTAGAAGCAAACGGGATACAATCAATACAAAAGTGTTGCTTGTTGAGAGATTACCAACAACTGACTCTTTCAGCTGGATAGAAAGTCAAACAAGACTAATGGTCTAAAGCCATGCTAGCAGCTCTGAGGCTGCAACAAGCTCACAATAGCAATGCTAACATGCTAATGTTTATATGTGCATATATCAACAACAGTATGGCAACTAAAACTACTTGATTAAGATATGAAAAGATCATGGTTACAAATAAACTATGGGCTAAACAACATTAAGAGTCCACAGCCATGCTAGCAGCTCTGTGCGGCTGTACTTAGGCACAGTGGTGCTTTGAGCGAAATGCTAACATCAACATGCTAACTTGCTCATAATGACAATGCTAACATGCTGAAGTTAAGCAGGTATAATCTTGACAATGTTCACCATCTTACCATCAACATGTTAGCGTGCAAACATTTGCTAATTAGCACAAACCATAAAGGGCAGCTGGGGCAGGCTGGGGCAGGTGGGAATGCTATCAGCGTTGCAGGTATTTGGTCATAAAGAAAAATATTGTGCAAATTGAAATTTTTAACCAGATGACAGCAGTAGAAAGACATTTCATCCTGACTGTCTGTCATCCAATAACTGTTGGAGCATTTCACTCAAAACCACAATTATCAGCCTCATGGTGGAGCTAAAAGAAAAGGTCAGTGGATCACCAAAGTCATTAGGATCAATTCTCTGGGGGATGAGAAATTCTGCATTGAGAGTTTTCAATTTGGACCAAAGCTGTGGACCAACAGATATTGCCACCCGTAGAGCCATGCCACTAGCATCTCAATAAAAAAAGGTGAAATAATAACTAACACAAACATTTATGTATGCCATCTCAAACTATGGTAGGACAGAAGGTGCAAAGTGACACCACTGCCCACATGAGAAAACCCGGTGCTAATCAATTATTTTTTTATGATATTTGAAGCTCAGCCATAAATGCGCTCAATCTCTGTTAACTCTCCCTTTGGTTTTATGATGATAAACATGCCGGAGTGGAGGTTTATGAGTGTGGCTGGGTCTTTCTGCAGCGACTATAAAAGCAGCTATGTGAATATCATATGCTTCATGGGTCTGCTGCTGGTTTCTATGTGCCTGCTGTCATTCAAATCCCACAAAATATTCTAAACACTGGCGTTTGAATAACTTACAACCTCTCAACTAAAAACATCAGCACTGAGAAATACCCGAGGGGAGAAGCAATAACATAATATGATGATATGATAATAGCTTCAGGCTGTGCATGAGATGAAAACATTATCATATAGGGTGTTGAGTACTCCAGGGGGTTAAGTGAATGTAATCCTCCTTGAGACACAGTGCTACAGGAGTGAAAAGGGAGGCAGACAAAGTCATGTGTCAGGGTTCAGCCATGAGCAACTGGGAGCCCTGGAGAAGCTCAGGGTAGATTTGGGGGAATCATTATACCAAGAGAGGGAACATGGGTCATGTTCAGCTCAGCACACAGCACACATGACGAGGGGCTGTTTAAAATGTTGAATGAAAGTAGATATGAGGTCAAAGGAAGTTTATGAGGAGAAAGGGGCTTAAGCCAACTAGCCAAAGTGTGCAAACTGGGTCACAGCTTGCACAGAAAATGATGTGATTGACAGCGATGCAAACGAGCCGGAGTGGGAAGATCACAGATGTTGAGCAAGAAGGTTGAGCGGAGGTGTAGAGGGAGCCTAGAGAGAAGGCCTTGAAAGAGTCTTATCTGTGACCCATCTGTCTTGACATGCACACTCCTCTGGTTAGTGCCCTGGAGGGGAGGGAAGGGGAGCTGCATGCATGTCAGGAACTCAGTGTGCAGGGCTCAGGGCTGAGGCTTTGGCCTGTGCACTCTGGCCCGAAAACCAGCCTAACCAGCACCGTGCCTTGACACCCCCAGGAAAAACTCCCATGACTTACCGCTGTGATCATGTGATTGACTGAGCTGCGCTGGAAGAACAAAAAACCAACAAAATAACTAACAAAAAGGCTGTCACACATCAGCGAAGATTCAGACGTTACTTTCTTTAACAATTCACTTTTCATCTTAGCCGTCAGCTGATTTGTCACAAACCTTTTCAGTGGCGTCTCATTTTCTTTTTTTTTTGTGGTCATTTGGGAAAGACACTGGATCACCTGATCGGCACCAGGGCTGCCTGATGACCTCGTGCGTGTTCAGGGAAATGTTTCGGGTAATAAAACAGTAAAAAAGCAAAACATGGATGTTTGAGCTGTCATCAATTGAGAGTCATTTTGCTACAGGTCTAAATACATATAATAAATTACATGAACACTAAATTAACATTAAACACATGCCTGATTGTTTTTCCTATTTTTCTCCATAACTTTTACTTCATTAGATGCATGGGAGGTATGGAAAGGAATTACAACCAGTTACCTAATTATTGATGCATCATGGGAACACTTCAACCTCCAGGAAGGGATTTTCAGATCCCCTATTTCAGCAGTTGTCGGAAATCATACATCACACAAGTCCAAGTCCATCATTCCTGGTCTCGTGAATGTTCAGTTAAATTACTTTTTCACTTGATGCTTATTTCTCCAGAATGGACTTAACCTCTTGACACTCAGTAGTTTATAGAGTGATCAGTCTCATTGAAAATAAATATACTCTAAAATAAATTCCATCTTTTTGTACATATGAAAATGCTGCTACAGTAAATTAGATTTACATTCGGACCCAATCTTAATCACTAGATGTTGAGTCAAACTCAAAACTGCATTACTAAGAATAAACATTTAATGAATATAACACGTGATTTTTGGAATCGAGATTTTACTGTCCACAGCAAATATCTGTCTGCATCAAATCCACCCTCCAAAGATGCTTGACTTTACTTGCATGTACGGCACACCTGGGAGATTTACCATAATGAATACCTGATGTGCTGAAGCAGTTAATTCCGCCTATAAAATCACTCCCTTCCTTCTTCCTGTGGGCCCCGGCTGTTGTTTATCAAACGAGGTAACGTCCTGTCGTGTGACCCCTCCTCCCTCCCAGCAACCCACCTGTGTGGACTTTTCTCTTAATCCCCCTCAAGCGCCCCGCCTCCCTTTTTTTTTTTTTTTTGTAGTTCGCTTTGAATACTTAGACTACTGAGTGTAACTAATTCTCCCACACAAGGATATTGTCTTCTCTCTATCTCTGCTTTTGTCCTTCCCTTTCAAGCCGGCTATTCACTGATTTCATTAGTTGGCAGTGTGGTGTGAGAGAGAGTTGGCGAGGGGGGGGAAGCTTTCCAATTAAAAGGCCTTAATAGCCTATTACCATCACCTTAAGTTCAACTCAGTTTTTTTTTTACAGCATGAAACCAGCTAAAGATTAATCACCAGACCAGCGTGGGAGCTTTTAAAAGCCATTCTGTGATTAATAAACTGTAATTAGGATTTTGAGCTGCCTTCCATAGTGGTTTTGTTACAATAACGAGCAACACAGTACTTTTCCAATATTAAGGGGACACGAATGTGCTACTTTTGACAGTTTCCTTAATGTCTATAGGGCAATGACATTGGGTTTGGCGTTAAAGACACTAAACGTAATGATTGTTGTTCCTAGTGGGGGTTTAAATTAAATGTGTTTAACAGGCGGCTCTCTCTGCACACATGCTGCACAGATCCTGCAGCTGACCAGGGGGCCGGAGGACCAAGCCTGTCCCCTGGGATGACCAAACCACCCTTTCTCAGACATCCATTTGTCGTACCCACCCCACCACCACCTCCTCCTCCTCCTCCTTCCTCCCGATGGATGACCCTGCAACCAGCAGGGGTCAGCTGCGCAGAAGGAGCCCCCCGCACCCAAGCCCTCGGTCCGGAGCCGCAGCGTAAATCAGCGGCTGTCCATCGCGGGAACACTCCCCTGCCCGGGGTCTCAGCCCAGCCTGGCACCATCTGTCCCGGGGCTCTGACGCAGACGCAGCACTGCCAAGGTGGGTTCCCACTGACCTGCTGCACCCTCCAGGCCACATGGACCAGACCTGGGACCGGAGACAGATCCATCATACTGGAGTCTGCACATGGTGGAAGAGGTTTGGTGTACATCTACTGTAAATGAGCTGTCTCTGACACAGTGTCTACAAAAACTGCCAAATTTAAGTCAAAATGAAATATGCTAATACTTATTAAAGAGCAATTTTATCATTTTATTTGTGTCCATCTCCACATGGCAATGATATTGATTAGCCTTTCGTTGGGGTTAGCCTCATGTACGTTTACTCAAGTACTGTTAAGTACCATTTTGAGGTACTTGTACTTTACTTGAGTATTTCTATTTCATGCCACTTTATATTTCTACCCCGCTTCATTTTAAAGAGAAGTATGTCATGTTCAGAACACTATATTTACCTCACAGATGTGCAATAAATACTAGTTACTTTAATAGATTATTATTTTGTGTAAAATAAAGATGAGTTTATAAGAAATCAGTCATTTCCAACCTTTCTTTGCGTAACCAAAAATACATTTTGTTATTTTAAACCATAATGGACAAACAATTCATATGTTCATAATTGTTTACATACTCCTTACATAGCCTGTGTATGTATACACTTTAATTTGGCTTTGGATCTAATTCAAAAGACATTTGTGAATAGCCACTCAGCTGACACACGTGAGCAATGACATCTTAATAGATGCAAAAGAAGGCAATCACAAAGGGCTAGAATGATCTGATCTGACACAAGCATTACTCAAGTGGAGAAGCAGCCTTATTGAATTCAACACAGAGGACGATAACTGTGAAAGGCCCAATGCGTCACCCCGACTGTAACCATTTCAGTTCAAGTCCTACTGATCATCCCTCAGAGGGATGATCACGACAAACAGTGACCATCTTTTGTTCATAGGAAAGTTTTCTGAGAGACTGCCCTGTACAAGGTTCAAAACAAACTTAAGGAGTCTCCTCCTGAGTGGGCCTTGATTGCACCGCTGTAGGCTAATCTCAAAAACCCCTGCTTTTCTGGCCAGTAGTAGTTGAGTAATCTACTACTTTATCAACATATCTTTAAGTGGAAGCTAAATTACTGATCTTAGAATATCCTAGAAACAATAAAAAGCTAGTCAATTAGAGCACTTGCACTTCCGTCCTCTGGCCAAAACAAGTCGCACTCTATTAAGGTGATGCTATTTTGCTGTAAAGCTGCCACGGACTAAATAGGTGATGGACTACTCGCGCATGTAAAACAGTCCAACCTTTTAAGTGCAAGACAAGTCTCTGCACTCCACCTCATCACTCTTGACGACTTGACGTCTTTTCCCATCATAACAGCACCTGGAATCGTGACACGTAAATCTCATGGGCAGAGACAGTCTGCGGGTCCCCGGGCTGTACAGCCCAGCTTAATGCTTTCTCACACAGCCCCGACCTTGCTTCTCGCCCCCTTAGGCCCGGCTCTAATGGGCGAGCAGGGGTCGTAAAGTGGTTGTTACTGTTTTCCTTTTTCCAAACCAGTGACACCAGTTGTTCACCCTCCTCACCGGGGCCTTTTGTGAGGCCTGACAGCCTGTCAATTCCAGGCAGAGGATGATTGTAGAAGACGGTGCGCATTACCTTGAGGTGACACCACATTCCACTGAAGGCATGTCTTTATGAGCTAACAATAACTTTGAACAGCTTTGCAGCAAAGCATTAAAAGTCTGCTTTGGCAGTGTGTGCGTTTGGTGCGGTCTCATTCTTGTGCTGCATCAAATCTGGACATTTCTCTTTTTAAAAAAAAATACCCGGAGCAAATTCATCTCGCAAGATAAATGATAATTGGGGTAAAAGATCGTTGTTTATTAAGACTCCCACCAACGATCCTGAACGTATATTTGTTGTGTTTTCGCTCTCGCAGGCTTGAGGAGTGATTTTTGGCCGCCATCAGGGTTGCGGGTTGTAGGACAAAAAGACCTTCAGTGACACACACAACCCTAAGACAAAAATAGGCGCCCACCCACATACATGCACACGCACAGTAAAGAGCGTGTCATTCTGAGAACAGGCGCAAAGTACCGAACATTTTGTACTTTTGTCCTCTGGTTTGATTAGCCAATCACTGAAAAGCTGACATGATGATGATGTAATAAATATAATTGAGCAATTGTTCAAAGAATAAACGGATAATTGTATTAAAGATGTTTCGCGTTGTTGATTACAGGCTTTGCTGTTTCCTCTCCTAGGTTAGATATTGGATTGATATTTATGTCTTTGCTATTGTAAAATAGATTTTTGGGTGGTTCAGTTTCCCAAAAACGAGTCCTGGAATTGCTCTCATGTCATTTCATTTGTTGTTTTAAGTGAGATCATGTGTACAATCATGAGGTGAAAATGAGAACTGACTGGAAAAATGATGTTTGACTTAAAGCAGAAAAATGAAGACATGTACTGTGTGCACACACTGCCCTCATGTGTTCAGCTAGTGGTACTGACGTTGTTCTCACCAGCACAGGCATTACATATATCCATTACATTAAGCACCAGCCACTGTCAATCGTTAAAATCATTTTGATGTAAATAAGCATAACTGAAAATGTCAGTGATTATTTGGGCTTTACTGAAGGATGTCGGTGGAAATTACATCACAGCACACACCGTACAGACTTGGTAACGATTACTTGAAGACACCAAAAAAGGAACAAACAACATGACTTGATCTCGCTTGTGTTTTTTTAACAATTAAATGCAGACTTTTGTATTTAAATACACTTGAAAAATGAAGAAACTATCCTTTAATTCAAAGTATGGGGCCTGTTTCTTAAGACTTGAACATTGTTGAATGTAATGCCACTGCTTTTTTCTTTTAGTCAAATACAGATCACAAATTCATGTATCTTGATACGGTGTTTATTTCAGTTATCATAAAGAATAACACTATAACTGAATACTGAAAACTACATGTATTTAATACATGCCCCCGCCTGGTTAAATAATATAATCTATAAATTTCAATTATGAATCGCAGAAATCTATTTATAGTTTTTTAAGAATACTATTTATTTTGATTAATTTGCAGAAACGCAGTCATAACCATCCACTCTAGCTGATGGGATTAGTGCTTCCCCTGAATTGTATCTAACAGCCGTGTGCCAGCAGTGGAAAACACCTGCAACCACCTGTAGTGAAACAGGATATTCTAACATTTGTTTAATTGCGAAAATGTACCTCTACAGCACACTTCTGATCCAGTGTTTACATTTCATGTTTTATGTGATCAAACAACCACAGAAGCCCATTTTTGAAATGAAATCTGCAACAGAATCTTGACTGCCATTAAACCAAGGATGAATAAAATACAAAAATAGCTCCATCACAGCTATGTAAAATGAAACAGGAACATTAATCTTTATATCCCTCCTACAACATTCACCTGCATTGTTCAGGATCTTTACTGCTTCACAGTCCCTTCACCCTTCAGTCTCAGTCAGCCTTCAGTTTCTCCTCCACTGTGTGATCTCCCCTTGAGCCTCCCATGCAGGGCGGACTCTTAGTGAGGGTGGGGTTACTCCCCCACTGCTCGGGAGTCTTTGCCTGGATAGCCAGAGCATGAACGCGGCTACTCAACTCCTCTTTCAAAGCCTCGTTAACCAGTCGGTGGCGCTTTATCAAAGGCAGACCCTCAAACTGGGAGCTTACAACCAGGACACGGAAGTGGGATTCAGAGCCGAGGGGCACAGAGTGCATGTGGCTTTCATTGTGGACCTCTAAGTGGTCTGGGTTGAGTGTGTCGGTCAGTTTGGTTCTGATAGCCCTCTCAACGGGTCGGCTCGGGTCTGGGTCCATGTGTGGTCTGAAGTGGGCCAGAGGCCGGCTTAAGCCAAGACTGGTAGAGGTGGGACGAGCACAGCGGAGGACAATGGGCAGCATCAGAGGCTGTGGCAGGACACCACCTATGAGAGCCAGATGGGAATGAATACAAGTGACATGCTATTCAATGATCTGTGAGATACTCCTGTTCTGTTAGGCTTGTTAACTTATAGCTTTGGGGTGTATTAAGCTCTACATAAACAGCTAATCCTGTATGGATCAAGTATTGGCCATGACGTGACCGACCCACGTTACATAGTTTGTTGTTAGTGTAATTATAAATGTCAACGTTTCCTTAATTACTAGCATTGGATAAGTCACAGCAATCCCTGACCTCGAGTTCCTTACGTTAATCAACCAATTACTAAGACGTACACAGTGATGTATACTGATGTTTAATTAGGTAACTAAGGAGCATTTGTATCGGCAAACACACCGTTTTCGTGAGTTTGTCCACTTAACGTTGAATGAATAATACCAGAAAGTCACTATTACAGCTGCATATAAGTTGATGACACGACTTTCAATCACGGCGATGCCTTCACGGTGTCCGTTTTGCTGATAGCTCCTGTATGTGACTAAACATTCAAGCTAAACTTCAGCGGTTTCACTGCTTGTTTGCTAGCATTAGCCGTTAGCTTTCGTAGTAAACATCACTCGATATGTAAGACAACAGAGACAAATGAAATTGAGTCTCTACACCGAACAGCTACATAAAAGATAAAACCTTCGCCTGTGTTTAGTAATAAAAGCAATAAGTGATAAAGCTAATATGTTAAGTGAATTTTGCTAACTAGCTACTCACCTTGCAAGTCAGTTGCGTCCCTGTTGCCGTTATGCAGCACTTACCGGAAGTGCTAGCACACACTCTGGGTTGTGTAGTTTTGTTTTGACGCTTTGTAGTCCTGTAGCAGCTTCGCTAGCAGCTGTTGGATTTTAACCATTTGTGGTAAGCCGGTGTCTTTTATTAACGGTAAAACAATATTTTTAGACGTAAAGAAATGACAAAAGTTGACTTTTTGACTATTTTTTCCACATGTTTATTCTTCATGGTTCTTTGTTATCCATTGTGATTCCAAAGGGTCAGTTGCACAACATAGTGCAAACCCAATCAAAAATCAACAATGACAAAATATAAGAAAAAATCTCACACACCTTTAAACAGAACTGATGTTGTCACACTTAGGCTAACTATGATTCATAACCAGTATTTAACATTGATGTGTTTACTTATATTTCATTCTCATTTACAAAATACACAAAATCAAAGACAACATACAGCATTGTTCATTTACACTTCTTTTTGTTTTTTATAACTTTTTTTATATTCATGGTTCCACAAACAGTTTCTATACTTACAAACAATCAACTACAGTTTCTACAGCACAGTACAATGACAAAGGTGATAGATTCTTTGTTACATTTAATTAATGGCAATGCAATCTTATTGACAAAAGCTTCAAGACTTAGGGTTGTTTTTAGAGAGTACACACCAATGTTAGCTGTTAAGTCCTGTGTCGTTATAAAGCCAACACTCAGCATTTTAGAGGACAAGGCCAGCATAAAGTAATGTGCTCCAATTCCCAATAGCTTCAAAGAAGAGAATAAGAGACAAATACCCCAACACTTATTGCTTTGTTAACTTTTTGCACTCACGATTGACTGTTGGTCAGGCAACAAGTTAATTATACAAAAAAACCCTGTAACATAAGCTAAGATATGTATCTACGAGAGAGACAATTTTGACTTGGACGTAGCCTGAACTGAGTCACTGAGACAGGTTAGCGCTTTAACGGCATTCCATGTTGAACAGATGTAACAGTTAATTTGACATCGTTGTTCTTAAATTTCATGGGTGATACAGGACGACGCACAGAGAAGGGGACTGCTGACGCGTAGCCTTACTATTTGTACAGTTAATGTGCATTTATATACTATCAATGTGCTTTTAAGAGGAAATTTGAACAAATTTTGCTTTCTGGCTTGCAGGCCATTTCGGCTTCTGAAGCCATCATTACTCGCAGTTTTAAAACAAGAGCACCTGGACACTGGATCTCAGATGACTTGTGAAAATAATCTTCATTACCATAATTCTAAGTCCACTTGTTCTTGTTTCACGTGATCAATGGCTGAAAAACCTACAAAGACTGACTGGCAACATAGTATATTTCCAGGGGTCAAAAGGTTTGAAGAGTTATCTTGTTAGTTACATTATAAGTACTTTTATTTACATATATTCATATCTATAACAGAGAATCGATGGTGTAATGTGTAAACTCAGGCCATACAAAATATTTGGCAATAATTAATGAGAGATGGCACACTCATAGATAATGGGTCAGATGTCAAATTTGGGAGTTAGATCAGAGTGAGACGGAGGGACTGAAATGTTAGGGGCAGGTCATCGAAGCTCGAAGCACGTATGTTCACAACTGCACTCGTGTTCACAATCCTGTCATTTGGTAGCTTTTGGTCTTTGTGCTCTTGCTAAACGCTCACCTTGTTCTACATTAAAGTCTAGCAAGGCTGCATCAGAATGTGTCTTGAAGAACTCAAGGCATTCACAATTGTGCATGTACAGTCCGGTAGTGTACATTTAGTGCAATGGGTTGTCTATTTATTTAACTGTCTTGAGTCTACGTATGGCTGCTATCCTACAAAATGGCAGTTTGGACTAAAACTTTGTTGTTTTTTTGTTAATGTTAATGATTGTTTTTCTTTTACCCTGCAATTGTGAACATATCACCCTCGCTTTTCTAGATCAGGGGAATGTGACAATAACTTTTGCCAAAGCTCTGTGCTGTTACCAGTGTGGGATATATGACAATCAGCCCTTGGCAGTGAGTTCTCTACTGTGGATCTCATGTTATATGTAGCTACATTTGTATATTAAATCACAAGTAAACACAGGGTCCCAGTGCACTCAAAATACATACCCTCATTAGCAGAATAATCCTTTTCAACTGCAATTAATGCCCATTGTTCAGTGTGTTCTGTGCCCCAAGGACATACACATCCCATATTAGGAACATTTTAAATAGAGGAACTCTGCTGTACTCTTCCATTTTTATTTTGGGTGCAGTATTTTTACAACAAGTTTAATATTTACTCTGTTGACATGAAATTCTACTCTTTCAGGATGTCTTGATGCAAGAGCAAAAAAATCATAGTTATCATTATAAGACAGCTACGCCACAACCTTTCACAAATCAAAATAGTGTTTGCCAAATGGTAACTAAATGGTAATGAAATGGTAAAAGACTTAACGAATAAAATAAAATCTCAATATTGCACAGAGGTTCAATATTGCACTAAGAAGCACGCTCACATTAATATAAACATTCAGTTCACACAAACAATTATATTATAGTTTATCTTCATCATCATCTCTTACACACTCAACACAATGTGTGCCTGCACTGAAACCGTGAAAACTCAAAGTGTAGGTTTCTTGTGTAACGTTTTTTTCTTCTCCCTTTTGATTACCTGCTTGAGTTAAGTTAATAAAGGAATATTTTCATATGAGGTTCATCAACGTGCATGGTGTCACTGCTTCCTACAGCAGAATCAAAGCACTGTGCTGTCTTTTGTGGGTGTGAAATGTCAAGATATTACAGGAACGTAAGCCAGACTAATCGATAAGCAAATGCAACTTGCTGTTCACGTGTTGCACTCTCAATTTTCACAAGTGTACACACATACTTTGTGACATGCATAACACCCTCCAAAACATATTTTATCTCAGACAAACATACTGTATGTCTGGGAGGAGAGGTACTAAAAAGGCATTTCTAACAAAGGGATATGCCGTATGATTGAGAAATGGTAATTGAGTGTGACATCCTGAACATTTTCATCAAGTCAAGAAAACGTGAGGAACATTCACACTGGAAAATGGTTGTGCTTTAAATGGTGATCAGAAACAATGTTTTAAAGGGAGAAGGGGCTTGATTGATCTTGTCACATTCTAATAACAAAAGCAAACCTGGAATGTTCTATAATCTATAAAATGGCAGTTAAGTCTGTACACCAACACAGGACCTCAGGAGATAAAGAATGAGGACAGGTCTTTGTTGAAGAGAAAAGCCAAGAGGGTCTTGGTTTTACCCCGCAAAGTCAAAAATGCTTCAAATCAAAGCATAAAATGTCGCATTTTTGATTCTATGTCCAACAATGCAAAGTACTCAAGACTTGACAGGTGAGTTGAATTTGCTCAGAAGAATGGAGGTGACTACAGAGAACTCTGCAACAATGGCTAGTGGTCATTTCTATGAGTCTATTTGCATGGCTCATTTTCAAGAGCCCCCATCCCCTGACCTCCAACCCCAGGTGTATGTAGTCATTTTGGGGGTGCCAAATCTAAATTTACTATTATATTCCAGGGGAATGAAATGTCACGCTCTCACTGAACATGTAAATATTACCTTTGCCGACTGTTTCGACGAATTCTGAGCAATCATCAGCGATTTGTCTCAGCTCAAGGTTTATTCAGGCATTCGTTATTCTTGATTGCACGGAGGGGTGCCCATCAAATAATCACCAATCCCAAATATTTACAGCCGATCTGCGTCGCTCTTCTGTGTTGTCTTACAGTATGTGCACAAACCTTACTCTATCATTATGAGGGAAGGGGTTTGAGGATAGGGTTTGGACGGCTCTTGAGCTGTTCATTCACAGTGTGGTGAAAGCTCTTCTGCCCCCCTGGTAGGTTGTTGGCGCCACACTATTGCAGCACCTGACCCCGCGTCTCTGGTAGTTTGAGGGCCAGAAAACTGCCCACCGCCAGCGCCCCCGAGGCAAACAGGATGGGCACAGCCTTAGTGATACCAACGAAAGAGGTGAAGATGCTTATTCCTAAAACAGCCGCTAGTTTACAGAGGGCGTTGAGGAAGCCAAATGCCGTGGTTCTGAGAAAAGAAGGGACACAGAAAAGTACAGTTTGTTCATTGATCTTTTTTTTTTTAAAGGCAATAAAAACAACCAACCATATCGATTTTGTTTCTGAGGTGAACTGGATCAGAACTTAATCTGCATTTACACATATTTCAATGTAAAAGCTGTAGAGACTTTATATAACCACAAGGTGGAGCTACATCATCTTCCACCACTGAAAACAGAGGGGCAACACAAACATACATGTTATTGCTTTGAAAAAACTAAATAAATAAGTAAAATCAAATAAAAAATAAAATATATATATTATTGTGACATTTTCTTTTATATTAGTTTGCATTTCAATTAATACATCAAAGTAGGTTTCACATACTCAGCCATACTAAAGCCATTAGGTGGCAACAAGATAGCTAAATGCTTTACATCACATGCACTACCAATGATTTCACCCCACAATGTCATCCATCCCTGTAAGCCAACCAATCACTGAAGGGCAACTCATGTGACATCATTCAACACGTCACGTCTTCACCGTGTCAAGGAGATTTCAGGGCATGCCTAAACTGCCTACCTCTTGTCAGAGGGGTAGAGCTCGACGGTCAGCACATCCAGGGCGTTCCAGGAAGCAATGCTGATTCCCCCGAACAGGCAGAGCAGCGCAATCATGGCTGACTCGCTGTTGCCGAAGGACAGGAAGAAACAGCTGATGCAAGAAATCACACTGGAGCCCGCTGGAGGTAGAGAAAGGGAGAAAAAGAGAAGTGGAGGAAAAGAGGGACGTGTGAAGAAAGGACGGAAATCCTGCGTATAGCAACTGAAAACTAGTATGAGCCTGTACTTAGAACTGTAATGTAATTAGACCATACAGTGTGTGCCTAGTCAGGCAACTGGATCAATGACAACCCTTTAGGGTACATTAATAAAGTAGAGGTGAAGTTGTTACGCGGTTAAATAGAAATCAGATCCTACAAACATAAGAGTTGTGGAAGCAAATGTTCTCTCAGTGCTAGACCATCGTAGATGACATTTATCATTACCATCGTCATTATTTTGATTTGTTTGTGCACTTTTTATGTGAGCCGACCTTGTCTCTGTGACATTTCATTAATCGTCATGTCTCAGAACAAGATCTGGAATTGATCGAACTTGCTCTGCAGTCTGACTTCAAGAAATTCATACTTATAACTCTGAGGGTAAGACCACATGGATGGTGAGAGTGCACCACAGGGCCACTACAGATTCAAGCACTCTGAATACTACATGATTATAAGGAGGACACCACATCCTTAGCTGGAGAACATCAAACCTTGGCCCTTCTTAGCTTCCTACCTTTTTTAATAACCTTATTTATCAGGACAATGGTCACTTAGCCTGCTTGGGTACCGGTTCTGTGCTTTAAACACAGAGCCCTCCTTCTTGTCTTTCAGTACACATGATGCTGAATAATGTGGCCCTGCACTTATATTACCTAGCATCCTCAGCCGTCCTATCTTGTCCATGAGCAGCGCGGAGACGATGTTGCCTGGCAACACAGCCAAGGTGCCCAGGAAACTGACAAAGTAGACCATGTAGGCATTGTTCTCATCACTGACATCACTGAGCAGGCAGCCCTCTTTGTTGTGCAGGAAAGTGCTGTTGATGAGCTTGGAGTTGACCAGCCTGTACTTGAAAAGATCTAGAGAGAAAGGAGGGGGAGGGAGGAAGAGGTCGGCGAGAGAGGCGAGGAGCAGGGATGAAGGGGTTAAATAGACCAGTACACTTGTTGCCAGGACAGGGGAGAGAAAAGATGCCGATGGTGGTGATTTAACCTCTATTCATGTTGCACAACGCACACTGGGGCATTTGTAACTATATTTCCTTCCAGTTAAGTCTTTAAATGTTATCTTAAAAAAATACACATGCAAATCATTACTTGATTTTTACTATTTTTATTTGATTCTTTATGATTCTTCATAGCCTAATTTAGAGTGTGGGAGGAAACCGGAGCACCCGGAGTTAACCAACTTAAAAAAATACATACAAAAATAGTGTCATTACTTGAAATTTTTTTTCTATATGATTATTTACAGCCTAATTTAGAGTGTGGGAGGGAACCGGAGCACCCGGAGTAAACCCTTGTAGACACGGGAAAAACATATTAACAAAAAAATGAACTATTTTCATGCCACTGCTGCCCACCCTGGTCATTTGATGAAAACTGTTGTTGCTACTCCAGGCCCGTAAGTAGCAGATCTCCTCTGGATGTTTCCTGGGAGATTAGTTCCATCATTTCCAGCTTCTTAAACGGTGGCATAAAAAAACAGTGGCGGGCCTGAAAGCATCTGCTATTCAAGCCATGGGAAAAAACTGACAATTCCTGCTGAGAAACCGTCATACAAAGCTCGAGTCCTTTCTGATGTTCTGGTCAAAACAGCTGTAATTCTTAAGCGAGCTCTGAACAAAACACGTTTCATTTTTCTTCGGGGCCTGGAAAAAGCAGCTTTGACATTCAAGGGGAGTGTATGAGGAGTGTTAAGGAGATCTTCGTAGGAGCTGCAAATGACAGAGTTAATATCTTCTCTTGTCGTGGAAAAAACAGCAGCTATTCTTGCATTGGCTGTTGAAAAACCAGCAGCAATTATTGCTTTGGCCGTTATATAATCAGCTGTAATTCTTGCATTGGCTGTTGAAAAATCTGCAGCAACTCTTGCTTTGGCCGTTATAAAAGCAGCTGTAATTCGTGCGCGGACCAGGGAAAACCCTGCTGCAATTGTTGCACGGATCATGGATAACACATCTGCAATCGATGCTCTGGTACTATGAAAAACTGTTGTAGCAGTTGATTGAGCCAAGACGAAATTAAATAAAGTTTCTTCTATTGTGAATAACATAAAATCCAAAAGTCCGTCTTCGGCAATGGTGAGAAAGTTTGTCAATGCAGTAATTGTTGTTTCTTGGGCCATCGGGAAAAAAGCCACAATTCTTGCTCGAGCTCCAAACATCATTTGTCTGAGCCTGGTGGTACGTGTTAACACCTCGGCTGTGCTCATGGAATAAAGAGCTGCAATCTTTGCTTGGGCTGCGGACAGAAGTGCTGCAATTCCTCCCGATTCTCTGCCAGCAGGCTGTGGTGTCTCTGGGTCAAGTGTTTCACTATTCTCACAGGCACTCTCATTCACAGGGCAAGAGACATCAGGGCACAGATAGAGAGACAAGTAGAGAGCGAGAGGAGGAAGCTCAAGCCTCTCGTTGCCAGAATGACTCCTGTGAATCACTGGGCCACTGCAAACAGAGGCGTTGTCCTGCTCCTGGTCTTCTTCCTTTTGCTGAGATTCATTTTTCAGACAGTCCAAGTCTGTAGAAGGGCTACCATCATCCTGGTGCAGCAGGTTGAATACAGAGGTGTTATCCTGCTGCTTCTGCTCTTGTTCCTTTTGCTGAGTTTCACTGTTCATATTGTCCGAGTCTGTAGAAGGGCTACAGACATCCTGATGCAGCAGCCTGAGATCACTGTAGCTTCTAACACTGAGAGAGAGTGGAGGAAGGTCAAGCCTCTCGTTGCCAGAATTAGTCCTGTGAATCACTGGGCCACTGCATACAGAGGAGCTATCCTGCTCCGGGTCTTCTTCCTTTTCCTGAGATTCATTTTTCAGATTGTCCAAGTCTGTAGAAGTTCTGCAAGCATCCTGGTGCAGCATGCTGACTACAGAGGTGTTGTCCTGCTCTTCCTCTTGTTCCTTTTGCTGAGTTTCACTGTTCAGATTGTCCAAGTCTGTAGAAGGGCTACAGACATCCTGATGCAGCAGGTTGAATACAGAGGTGTTATCCTGCTGCTGCTCTTGTTCCTTTTCATGAGTTTCATCGTTCAGATGGTCCAAGTCTGTAGAAAGGCCGCCATCATCCTGATATATTGGCCTGGAATCACTGTAGATTCTCACCTGTAGAGGGAGAGGAGGAAGCTCAAGCCTCTCGCTGTCAGAATGAATCCTGTGAATCACTGGGCCACTGCATACAGAGGTGTTGTCCTGCTGCTGCTGCTCTTGTTTCTTTGGTTGAGTTTCAGCGTTCAGACAGTCCAAGCCTGTAGAAGGTCTCCCAGCATCCTGGTGCAGCAGCTTGAGATCCCTGTATCTTCGAATCTTGAAGTCTGTCTTGGCTGCTGCTGCTGGTGGTGTGTCTGGAGGTGATCCTTCTGCTGGTTCTACTGTGGGCGAACTGGGGCGATTAAGTCCCAGACCGGACCTGATGAGGCGACCAGCAGTGGAGGTGATCCAAGGAACCACAACTAGCCCCACCATTAAGACTGGCATGTCGGCGGATAGTAGGAGTTAGATAGAGATAACAGTATTTCTTTCTGATATCAAAAGTATCTTCGTCAAGTTTTGCAGGTTTCTTCACAAATGTGTAAGATAAGCTTGTAAATGGCTAAAAAGTGTAAGAGTGTACGAGTACAGTGTAGAGTAAAGGTGCTGAGATGAGCTTTTATATACTCCCAATGGTGACGTATTAAAGCCGCACACATCAAAGCACAGCCGCGTCACCGCGTTCTAGAATGAGAGTCACGTGTGCGCGCTTGGACCGTTCAAAGACCCGTAAAAAAATAAAAAATAAACACGTTCTCGCGGTGTTCTCGCTCTCCTCTCATCCGTCTGCCATTTCATTTCTTTCATTGCAATAAATGATGGTACAGTTGATCCTCTAATTTTCACGACGCATTGTCGGACGGTCCACAGTCACGTGTGCGCTGAAGTATCTGACGGTACGTCGGGTTTGGAAAAGACACAACACGTGGCATCATCTCTTTATGTAGGCTGGTTGGAATACGTGCTCACGCCATGTGATCCTAAGATCGCTGTTTACGAACTAAAACACTGGTAGCAAAGTGATAAAGGGCTCACCTATGTCAATTCTGAATGTTACATTTACACATTTTAAATTTATAAAGCAAAACGGTATTCATCCCTCTCAGAGTTTTTGATGGTTTTATTTCTTTTGTGCTAAATAGTAAAACAAAATGGATTCGACTCAATTCACTTGACACTAATAAGTTACAAATTGTCACTTCTGGTAGGCAGAGAAGTGGCTGCTAAGGCTAATAGGATGCATCTACAGTGTCTTAACCAATTTCTTGCAACCCCAAATCTATTTTATTCTATAAAAAATGTTTTATAGGTGAACATGAACACCATCTTACTGACATCTTGCAGTAATAACGATATAGGTTAATAAACTGGCTGAACCGTCTGGCTCAGTTCATACAGACTAACATGAAGTCACACCTGTACTGCATTGCTCATGTGGTTTGTTCCCATCATGCCACATTGTGATAATCCCAATAAGATACACCACGGCAATTATCACACAGCCTTACGTTCTGAATGGGGAGCCCAAAAAGACATTAAGCATTAATAAGCAAACAAGTTTCTAATTCCCATTTTAATAAGGAACCTCTGGCCGGCACTGATAGCAGCTGTGAGATGTGTGTTAAGACTGCAAACAACACAATGAGCAGGAGGTCTGGCTGATATATCTGCTGTGTGTAAGTGTGTGTGTGGACAGTGTCTCTTAGATACAGTCCTCATTGGCTTTCTACTAGGGGATATCTGACATTTGTGCCATTTCGGTTGAGAAAAATTAACCATGTAGTATGAGATGAGAGACGGCTCGGCAATTTCAAAGCTGGCCTGGGTTGCTAGGAGACGTGTGCAGCTCTGCAATGCTGCATTTGGTGTAGTGCCAGTCAGTTAGAGGAGTCAGTGGAGAGGGAAAGTAATTGAGCCATTTTCAGAAACAGCTGGGGCTGATTTTGCCGCTCTTTTACACACCAGGAGAAGGAGAGGAGGGAAATACTGTGTCCACTAAAACTGAATATTAAAAAGATGACACCATCTTCCATCCACCCCGATACTTAACAACACCGAACTCACACAATCCCTTAATAAGATTGAATTTGTAGACAGCAAACACAAAAGAGTGAAACTGTGCCAGTCGCTCTAATTAAAAGAACACGTTTTATAAGGAGATCTTTTAAAGCACTACAAAGAAAGAAAGAAAAAGAAAAGTGCAGAGAGAGAGAGAAGGGGGAAATACGAGATCACCTTTATGGTGTGTTCTTGTGTGTTAGTGGTCTACTGGAAGTTTAATGCACATCTTACACCACATTTAGATTTTTAAAATAGATTTTATTCACTTTTTTAAAGGGGTGACAAGTCAGACAAGAAATCAGAATCAAAATGATGTCAGCTGCAGGAAAATTTGTATTTCAGTCAGTGAATTCTGAAAATATTGTGACGCCTCTCTGTGGACAGGATTCCCGTTTTCGTTCTTCTGCACTATACCACATCCCCACGGCACATCTTCCACTTTTATGTTCAGTTCTGTGTGTGTTCTGTGTTTCACTGGGCTGCAAGACAAAGTTTCCCTTGCAAACAATGAAGTTAAATTTAAAGGTTGATGTCAACTTCATGTCATGCACACATTCATGTCTCATTTGCACTTCTCGCCCTTGCTTGAGCTGTGTTGTAACAATGCTGATAATAGGTTTGTGTTCACCGACCTTTTTGTTAACCATTACACAGTATCAGTGTCCTACCTGTGTTGTAGAAGAGGGTGGCGATGAAGGTGCAGTTCTTGAAGAAGGTGTTGCTGGAGGTGATGTCCTCAAAGTAACACTCCTCAAACAGCGAGTCCTCAAAAACCATGGACCTCATTTTCAAGTTCATAAACCTGCAAGCAAGCACAGAGAGGGATGGTGGAATTAAGACATGGAGGCAAAGAGACAATGAATAGATGGAACATGGGAGTGGGGAAGGGAGGGAGACGAAAGGAAGATGCAAAGAGATCTTTCGAGTCGAGTCGTTCATCACCAGGCGGTTGAAACAATTAGGCTGTCAGATTTTCTATTACCATATTACTGTATTTTAACAACTTAAATCACATGCAGAGTTCGAGTTGAAAAGCCAGTGTCAAAGGAAACATCCAAAACAGGTTTGTTAAACATGAAGTCTGCAGGTCCTTTCATCCAGTCAAAGCAATGCTCAGAATAAAACATTTGCTGAAGCCGCAGTCATATATTCATCTGGTTTGTTGTTATTCACCACAAAGTATTACCGCTTTGTGAAAAACTCCATCCACAAAGTATTGGAGAGAACTATCCTTGGAATAAAAGGCACCTGACCATCATGTAACCATCATTCGACAGGCCGACACCAACAGCGGGATGCCGCTGACTCACTTGTCGTTGAAGTACTCTCCCTGGCGGTGGACCTGGTTTTCCAGGGTGAAGTTAAAGGTGACATGTTCGACTTTCTCCTTGACGAAAACCTTGGTGCGCGAGGCGTACTCCTGCTTCTGCAGGTACTTGATCATGTCGGGGAACCACACAGTCAGACCGTAGTAGCTGCATGGGGAAGAGGTGGAGGAGGAGGAAAGTTCTGCGGTCACATAAAAGACAAGGAACAGGCCTACAGAGAAAAGATGATGCCTCTATCAAAGAGGCATGATTATTCCAGGGACATTCATATGCTGTATTTGTAACTCATAATACTGCTGTGATCAACACAAGCCACCTTTCTGGTTTTAACCGTGGTGCATGTTCTTCCACGTAATCTCACCTGAAGGACATAGAGAACCAGACGGCCATCATCATGTAGGTGGTGCGGCGGTACTCAGGTGAGAAGACCGTCAGGAAATTACTCCATACCTGAAGGAACACACACACGGACAGAGACACAAGAGAAACACAAAGAGAAAATAATAAATACGTACAGTCAGATAAGAAGTAAACATACACCAGACGTCTCTGAACACAAGTTTCTTTCCATGAGCTGCAAAAATAACCACCATGTCCCAGAATCCCTCTCCAGGCACAGAATAAACAAACTGTGACAGCCTCAGCAGCACAAGCTGAGAAACAAACACGTCCTGTCGCTAAATACACACTGTCCTCAAAGACAGAGAGAATAATCACATAAATAAAGCCTGAGCTGAGCAGAGAAATGCAAAATGTTTCACGAGTTTTGACCGAAGTTTGTGTTTTCCCTAAAAAGAAATACACCTGCTGGTCGAATGCACTTCTAATATTAACATTTTATTTAACAGATAAATCGTCTGAACGATCAGATAAAAATAAAATGCAGATTATTATATTATCCCTATTATCCCCTTATTATATTATATCTCTTTGTGAGGCTTTGGTGGTCTCAGTTTTCTCACAATATTTGACGGACAGCTAAACCCTCAGTGCGCACCTTACTAGCTCAACATTTTGGAGAATATGCTCATTCACGCTCCTGCTGAATGAGAAGATCACCACTCTAATGAAGGAGAGTGGGAACGAAGGGAGAAAGAAAACAGTTAGTTGATGAAATTTGCTGTGAGAAACAGATTTCTGTTCTTTTATGAACTTTTATTACTTTTATGACATGACATATATTTTCTTTATCTTTCTCTCACTTGTATTCCCGTCCTTTAAGCCCCGAGCAGAAGTTTAAAGAAGTGACTTCTACATGAGTCAGGTTTAATTCTGACACATTTTATATGAGCATACACGTGCAAACATCCACAGATTATTAGTCCTAAACAGCCCTCAGTGTGTTGCCTCTATCTTTTTACAATTAACAATTAACATTGCTAAATACAAAAACCAATTGACGGGTTTGTCACCTGATGGAAAAGTGTCGTGAGCTTTGTCCTCCATTTCTGATGCCAGGCTGCACCATCGCCCAGGTTCACCAGTTCATCCATCTGCTTTACTGTTTTGATGGTGGTCACCTAAAAACAGCAGCACAACCGTTCAATATTTCGATGTAATTGCTGCGTTTAATGACTGTTAATTTAAAAGAACTGGGCTTTACGTGTAAGAGAATAACACATCATATGTGTGTGATATCAAACATACAGAATCATTTAATTATTATACCTTTTATCATCCCTGCTTAATTTGTAATATTATAATAATATTAATAATATTACAGATGCTCATTAGAACCAATGGTTTTCAATTATTATTAGTATGAATAAATAAATAAATTATAATTATAATATAAATTATATAACGAGAGGCGCCTGATCTGCTTAATGTGTGATTTATTAAACATGACCAGTTATGCTAACTCATTTTAGTAATTCATCTAGTAAGAAGAGGTAATAATGTATTTTTATTTCCATATTTCATTTAAGTATTAATACAAACGGTGTGGTTTGAAGCAATAAAGAGATTAAAGTAATTTAAAGAAAATCTGTTTTAACGTATTAATATGCAAATTTATGCAGCACAGAGCTCAAAACCTGCTGCTCTTCATTAGCCTACTGGCAGACACACATGCAGATTCTTGACTGAGACTTACAGAGAAGACCCTCTCTGGGTAGCCCTTGGCCCTCATGTTGGTGTCATGCACCTGCTTCAGAATCATCCACGCCTCGTCATGTTTCCCATTCTGGAGGAGAGAAAAACATAAAACATTCACATGTTAGTCAGTACTCATGTCGTAGTGAAACCTGGAAATTATAACCACAGCAGGGCGGGTGAAAGGTTACCAGCAGGTGGTGTAAGTCACCCTCAAGTCATGCTCAATATTTCAACATCTCTTTACAGTTTGCTGTTGTTTGTTTGTTTTCTGGAAAAGGATTTGGTCTTAAAGTCTACAGAGGACTGAAACTGCCAAAATCAATGAATGAATAAGCAGTTGAATGCACCAAAAAATAAAGTATAAATATTCATTTATTTTTGATTTGGCAGTTTTGGTTCTCCGTAAGTGTCAAGTCAAGTCAATGTTTTTAAGTAGCTCAATACCACAAAACACAAATTTGCCTCAGGGAACACCCTCTATCTTTAGACCCTCGATTCAAGATGATTCAATCATTAATCAACGCCTTTTAAATGTGTCACAAATCAATTCTTCAAATGTCACATCTATTAAAAACATTCAACAGCCATTTCAGCCTTACGTGCATATAGTTTCACTGGTACATCCTGTTTGTGATGTAAGTGCTTAAAGGAATAGTTTTGGAAAATGCATTTATTCACTTTCTTATTGAGAGCACAGCACCTATCATGTGCTTTCATATATCAATTTACAGATTGCTTCTATGTCTGTTTCCAGTATTTCTGTATCTCTGAAACCAGCTGCAACTTAAACGATTCACTGAGGCCTTCTGATGTCAGAGTATCAAAGGAAGTGTGGGTGGGTGTCTGCATGACAACAGGGGTTAATCCATGGGATGTAAAACCATCCAGTGGGTAAATTATCAGTGAAGTAAGAGTTTCTGTTTGTATTTATCATGTGCTGTGGGTACGATAGTGGCTTTTAGTACATAAACTCACTGTAATATGGGGATAGTAATTATTTTGGACCACATAAATCACTACGACTAGTATACATACTGTATACTGTATACTACATACTGTATACTAGCTGGGGAAAATTCCTTGAACATTTATATACATTTATATTTATATTTATTAAATATGAATCACCTTAAAATCTCACCTTTTATTGCCAACTTTCTTGTTTAGATTTTAGTATCGGCATTCAGAATATACTAAAGAGGATAAAACCCTTCAGCAGTACTTTATGTATCTTACATTACCTTTCTGTTTAGGCTGCTCTAGGGTGTATATATGGATATTCATTTATTTATTCAAAATATTCTGGAAAAGTGTGTAAGCAGCTCTTTGTCTGCCGCACAGCAGCTTCCATTTTGGCAAGTGAACGGATGCTTTCTTTTGTCGAGGCTGTTTATGCATTCAAGCAGAGTCGCCATGTACTCAAATAATATTTCCACAAGGTCTGAGTGTGGCGAGAGCTGACGGGCTGACCTCAAGGTAGAAGCGGGGGCTCTCAGGCATGATGGTGAGGGCACAAATGGCCGCCACAGAGGGGAAGGCACACACCAACACAAAGACACGCCAGCTGTGGAATTGGTAGGCCGAGCCCATCTGGAAACTCCAGCCTACATGAGGAGAGAGAGAAAACGAGAGAGGGGGGGTGTCAGAGAAAACAAGAGCTAAGAGGCAGCTGCAAGACTTCCACTATTGACACTGTAATGCTCTGGTTGTATTCATTATTTTAAACTGCAGTGATTAAAAACTGCATTGCAGTGATTTTTCATATGTGCTCCCTTTTTATGAACCAAGTCACATTCCCATTTCCACTCTTTTAACACTAGTTCACTTGCAATTTTATATATTACCAACACGCATCTGAGAGAATCTGGTCTGCTGTTAGAGAGGCTGAAACCACTGCAGGTGACTAAAGGAAACAAGATGCAATTAAGATAATACTCATTTTGCAACCCACTCAAACATGAAAGGCACTATTGTATTTGTTTCATAGTGATGCATCAGTGGTGGAAGAAGTATTGACATATTTCTGTATAAATACCAGCACCACGTTATAAAAATACTCCATTACGAGTTCTGCATTCAGTTTAGTAAAAGTACTGAACTATTAGTACCAATTTAAACTATTTAAAGTATTAACAGTAAAAGTACTCATTATGCAAAACTGCCCCGTCACAGTGTTATATCTATTATATATGTATGACAGCGTTACTGTTGATGCATAAACATGTTAGCAGCATTTTAATGTTGTCACGGTGAAGCTAAGTTTAACTACTGTTTGTAAGATTGGGATGATTAACCTGTTAAATGCATTATATTTAAGGTTGATCGCATGTTTTGTATTAAAAAAATGTTCACCTGTAAAGTAATAATTTACTTATAACAATAATTATATCTGTTAGTAGAGTAAAACGTCGGAAATGTAGTGGTGTGGAAATAAAAAGTAGCAAAAATTCAAGTATAAATTGGCTCAAAACTGTACTGCAGACAGTACTTGAGTAAATGAACTCCACCACTGTCAAATGGAAGCATCTTATCTCCATATTTGGTTATATAAAATGGAAATGGTATAAATGAGTCACTAATTCACCAACACATTAACAAACTGGCGTACATATTGCCTCAGACAATGATTTCCTGACTGAGTGGTCTGTTTGTTTTTCTCACCATAGTGTGGGATGATGGCCCATGCCATGGCGGAGGCGTAGATACCACCGATCATCCAGAACATGCAGAGCCAGCTCAGATGCTCTCCTCGCTTCTCCTGGGCCAGGAACTCAGAGTAATAGGAAAACACGATGGGGATGGAGCCGCCAATACTGTGGAGTAAAGAGGGATGCAGGGATGAAAAGGGAAAGACGATTAAAAGTAGAGGGATCCACATGAAGGAGAAGCAAATGGTGGGTGAGAGAAAAGAGAGGAGAATGAGCAGGGGAAAGACGAAAGCAAGGAAGGTGACAATGGTCAGCAAAAAGAAAAAGGAAATGAATTAAAAGAAAGGGTTTAGAGAAAAAGCAGCAGGAGAGAGTGAGATATGAGAGACAATAGAGCAGCATTGTAGTTGGTTCAGAATGAAGTCTTAAAAACCACCAATAATGGCCCAGCGGACTGCAATCGATAGCACCATCTTTATGGCCTTGGCACACGCTCCATCACAACAATCTACAACCCGATGGGATCTGATGGCGGGAACACATTCAGAGTCAGAGCTCTGCAGTCAAACAGCGGCAGTGACTCCATTTGGGAAGGTTTAAAGTTCACCACACTGCAAATGGCAGCAACATCCATAATGAAGAGGCTACTATGCACATTTCACCAGAATAACAGAGACTTAACAGTTTCACAGTCTGCAGATTTAATTGTGGTAGGCTGCATGTAGTATTTAAATAAGTAAATAAAAACATTATTGCAAGATTTCACTGTCATTGTACATTAGAGCCATTGTCTGTCTGTAAGTCTGACTTTCATGCCCCCTAGTGGTAGTATCGAGTGTCTACAGCCATGCTAGCAGCTCTGCAGAGCAGTACTTAAACACAGCAGTGCTTTGAGCAAAACGCTAACATGCTCTCAATGACAATGCTAACATGCAGATATTAAACAGGTGATAATTACCGTGCTTAGCATCTTAGTTTATTAGTATGCTAACACTTGCTAATTAGCCGTAAACATAAAGTGCAGCCGGGGCAACCAAGACAAAGTTATTACAGTTAATGCAGTGGGCATTAGGAATGTCTGTAACAAACTTCATGGAAATCCATCCAATTGTCAAGACATTTCACTCTGAACCAAAAATGTCAACCTGCTGGATGAAAAGTCAGGGGATCACCAAAGTCCTCAGAATACACCGTCTAGGAAACATGAACGTTCATGTGGTAGATGTCAAGACGTTCCACAGGAGGGATGAAATATTGCTAGTGTAGCTTAAACTAGATGAGCTAATATTCACCTACTGTGTCTAAAAACATCTCAAACCTGGTGAAGGTCATGTTTTTAAAGTCAGACTCTAACAATCAGTACAAGAGCTGCCATTTTGCAATAGCCACCAGCCTTCAACAACACGGGCAGAAACAGCCTGGAGAGACAGTAGCTACATTTATATGCCTTTGCACTTAAGTTTAATCAAAAAAAATTAGTTCAGGCTCATTGTGGGGAAGTTGTTGACTCAGGTGAATGAAATTACTTCCTTAAGTGCAAGTAGACAAAACAGTTTGAACTGTTTTACTGCAAAATAGCAATGAACATCACAAACAGTCAACTGATGTACCATAGTGTCTCATTTCCAGCCCTGCCGTGTCTGTGTGTGACATGTGTGTCTCCTTACCCCACACCAGAGGCCAGGCGGCAGAACAGGAAGGAGACATAGCCCTGGACGAAGGACGAGAAGAAGGCAAACACGCTGTTGATGGAGAGGGAGATGAGGAGGGTCTGCCGTCGGCCAATCCGATCAGCCAGGCCGCCCCACACGAAGGCCCCGACCATCATCCCCAGGTACACGATCAGACCTGAGGGGGGGAGAGAGGAAGGAGGGAAACAAAGCCATGGAAGAAAGAGGGATTGGTGTTCAAGAAAGAGGAGAGAGGAAGAGAGTAATGGCAGGTGAATGTGATGGGAAGCCATAATGAGGGAGGGAAGAGAGACAGAGGACATGATAATGAGGTATTATTCATCAGTAAACTCATTGATATTACGTCCAGTCCTCACATCCACTCATTAGATTTCCAATACCCAGAAAATGTGCTCATTTGGCAGCTTTATTCGACTACTGAAGTATTTTGCATAAATAACAAAACAGAGCGAGAAGAATAATCATCTGAACCGTATACTGCCACGACCGAGAGGTGCTGGGGTATAATAATAATAATAATAACCTTCTTTGTACAGCACTTTTGATTCACATAAGAAAACAAGACTTAGTAGAAGTCATTTGGACCACTAACTGGAAAATTTATATTTAGAAAATTAGTTTTTAGTCAAGAAAAAATCTTAATTTTAAGCTATTTAAAGTTGAGTTCTTAGGTTGAGTGAGGGTACGTATGGGCAAAGAAACTCCTAAATGTAGGGAGTCAGCCCAAGGAGTGCTTTAGATCAATGTAAAGCTAACGCTGTATAGCTTCCCGTAAACCCTGAACTTGTGGTTTTTACATTTCTGTCCGTGTATGGATTAAACCAGAGAGATATAATGTGCGAGGCTAGCTGTTACCCCTGGCCTAAAGTCTTTGTGCTAGCCTAAGCTAATCGCCTGCTGGCTGTAGCTTCACTCACGAATAAGAGTCAAACTCTTCCACTAACATAGGATTTGGACATCTTACAACTTCTGCATTACGTCTTTTTTTTTGTACCAATAACATCCTTGTTGCCTCCAGTATAATCTCAGTTGGTTCAGTTCAATTCAACAGAAACAAACAAAACCGTTATCTTGTGATTTAAGGCGCTAACATGACTCACATCCCATGCACTTATCCAAGTTAGCCTCCGTCTGTATGTCTGTCTAGCTTTCTCTCTCCCTCTGTGGCACGAATGATGCTCCCGCACACACACACACACACACACACACACACACACACACACACACACACACACACACCGGTTGCAATCGGTGCCTCATTGACATCCTATCAACAGCCTTGACGCTGCCTGAGCCATCAGGGCCACAAGTTATTGGTGAGATGACTCTGAATGAATGAGGAGGAAGGGGCCGGTGTGCAGTGCCTGCTCTTGACATCTGCATTGAAATCTCCTTCCCAGGTTTCTGTATGTAAAAAGCTAGAAATCTTCAATGAGTGCTATTTTCTTTTATGTTATATTCCACTGAACCCGACGGCTTTGTCAAATTCTCCATTTTGATTGGACAATGAAGTTGATTTTGTTGATTTTAGGTCAATTTAAGCGACAACATCTTGTGTCAATAAGACAATACTGACTCATTACCGCAGGCAAACAAATGGCTTTTCAATTGACAAAACAATCTCAACTGAAAGTCCACTTGTTCCGGAGCTTTCAACCACATCTCAGTGATGTTTTGTCAGCTGCTGTTTTCAAGGTCCAGAAGAAACTGTAAACATTTGCAGCAGATAATTGCATAACGTAACTATGTCCCCTGTCCCACTCGACCTGACCACTCTAATCACTTGATTTGTCCTTGTCCTCTTCAACGGTTATTTGATGTAATAACTGAAAAGCCGTAAGGACCAGCTTGTTGTATACTGCTCTTTACCACAAACCACCAACAATCACTGAGACAAGCAGCAACAGTGAAGGCACAAGTTGTTTCTCCACTTAACATTCAGTGTTTGCCCACAAATACACAAAACCAGCCCTGGCTTTATATTGCTAAAAGGCACAAATGAGCCCCAATGGGGTCAATTACTTTAGAAAACAGAAGACGAAGCCGACATGGGCTTTAATCTGTTGAATCAGCTAAAATAATCCATCACACAGACTAACAAGCCAGCTGCTGAGATGATGAAGTTAGATCCACAGTTATTAGTTAGTATTCTCTAGAGTAAAAGGCCAACATTTAGCACCGAGGATGGATGTTCTTGGGTTGGAATGACATTAAGAGGGGTGTCCTTTTCTTTTAGATGAAAAGACCTTTGAAGGCCTTAATAAAAGTGTGTGTGTGTGTGTGTGTGTGTGTGTGTGTGAGACTCATTCCCCCTGTCTGTTTCCTCTGCGTATTTCTGTATAAACATTGCAGTGCTGAATTGGGAAAAAAGGCGACTTTCTTTGTGTGCATATGTTGGCCTGTTTCCATGATCCCAGGTGTGTGTGTGTGTGTGTGTGTGTGTGTGTGTATGATAAAAAGTGAGTGTGTAGGCCCACGTCTGCATGTGTGAACTGTGTCAATATAACCATTTTCTCATGTACTGTAAGTGTGTACTCTTACATTGTCTGTGCGTGGGTGGAGTGTGTGTGTGTGTGTGTGTGTGTGTGTGTGTGTGTGTGTGTGTGTGAGCTTATCTGCATGTGTTTCACTGTGGCAGGGCAGAGAGACAGCTGTGAGCCACATCTCCTGACAATACAGCTCATAGTGGCAACAATGAGCAAGTGATGATGACGGGGCTCGATAGCCACCGCCGCAATGCAGCAACATGGAGGTGGATGGACGGACAGACAAAAAGACAGACAGAGAGACAGACAGAAAGACAGACAACCACAGTGACCAGGATGGACCACGCAGGACAGGATCTCTTCTCACGCCCCCCGAGCCTGCTGTGCTGACCTGTCACCCTTTTCAGCACTCACTGTAACCGGATCAGTACCTCTACCTCACTATCTCCCTCTGTCATCGCATTCAGCCGTCTGTCTATCTGTGTGTGTGTGTGTGTGTGTGTGTGTGTGTGTGAGAAGAAGGAGGGGGGAGGGGTGCATTAATATTTGGCTCAAGGATAAATAATTTATCTCATACACTACCGTTCAAAAGTTTGGGGTCACCCAAACAATTTTGTGTTTTCCATGAAAAGTCACACTTATTCACCACCATACGTTGTGAAATGAATAGAAAATAGAG
The DNA here is from genome assembly GCA_036024295.1 of Nannoperca obscura. NCBI lineage: Eukaryota > Metazoa > Chordata > Actinopteri > Centrarchiformes > Percichthyidae > Nannoperca > Nannoperca obscura. The sequence goes on from JAVQJL010034813.1 coordinate 90,044, forward strand.
TCAAGACATT